>ML732211.1:163547-180777 GCA_009176345.1 Aspergillus leporis | reverse complement strand
TAGTAGAAGCAGTAGTAGAAGCAGTAGTAGAAGCAGTAGTAGAAGCAGTAGTAGAAGCAGTAGTAGAAGCAGTAGTAGAAGCAGTAGTAGAAGCAAGAGAGAAAGCTCCAGAAGAAGCAGTGCGAGAACTAGAAGCAGCAAGGAATGGGCTCGAGGGTCCTGCAACGCGCCCTGGAACTAGACTAGACACTGGGCTGGAAATTGGGTCACTGGTGCTCCTCCGCGCATTTTGGAGAAAAGCATCCATTCTGTCACCTGGGTTGAGCGCAAAGACCATACCAGCATGACAGTGAGACGATGGTTGGCTCTGTTTGCAAAAGAACCATTGCGGATCGAGAGAGTTGACAGTCAGAGTTATGACAAGGTTGTTCTTGTCCTTAGGATTGAATTGGTTGAATCTAGTATCAAATTCTCCGATGGAAGAACATGGCTCTGCGAGGCTTGACTGGGTCAAGGTATGATTCACGTTGTGGAATCTGAACTTGACTTGGTCGCCGATGTTCGCGTTTAGTCTGTTCGGTAAAAATATCGGTGCACCATTAGATCCGACTGAAACATGGTGCACCACTTGATTTTCTGTTTCGCCAAGCTCGACCGTGACCTTGTTGTCAAAGCTAAACATAAATGTGAGAAAAGAGACTTGGCTTGCGATGGGAGACGAACTCAACGCTCATTGATAGTGCCCGTAGGGCAAAGAGTGCAGAGAAAAAGGTGTATACCAGCATTGTGCTGCGATGCTGTTGTTTCTGCAATTACCGAAATTGGAATATCAAACATCTGGTGTTGAAAACGCCTTGTTCATCCACCTTTTATAACCAGTAATATAGAGGCCATATTTCCCCAGCGCCACGATTGAGCCGCTTAGTCCTGGGCACCAGAAGTGGTTGATGAACGCGCTTGTCCTTCGTTTGTGATGGCGCGTCGAAACTGTGGCTCGCGCTTTCAGTGGGAAACTCACATCAGCAGGAATAGTCATTGTTTATTGCTGTTGTATTGTGGTAAATCGGAGAAATAATTTATCCAGTCTTAGTTAGTTGAGACCGATCGATGACTAATTTCTGCCACAACGCCAGAACTATTCCAAATGAATGTAGAACTTATTAGTTCACCGCCTTCCAGTATCACACCCTCCAAGACGGCGACTGGCTGACTTTGCGAACGACGAGTCAAAGTGGAACAGCAACAGTGGAAAGCCGCAAGGACTTCGTTCACTCCGACGCAGCGGGTGTACTGTCCAACGCTTCACTTACAATAGCTATATTGACTCCTCCTTCCAACACAGGTGCTCAACAAGAGCTACCTACCCCTGAGCGGGCCGCCAGGAGTGTTGACTTCACCACTCACCGCCTAGAGCTTAGCTTGGGCTCCCTCAAAAGTGCCGATGTTTTTGTGCCTGGATTTCTCATTGTACTGGATAATTATCGAACTGTACTGCAGCAGGGCGGCAGTATTGCCCTTGGCCGCGGGGAAACTTTGGCCAGCGTCCGCTTGGACAGAAGCCTCTCAGGTCTTTTCTTGACAGAAACACCGACGGTGATACGAGGTACAGCGATCACCTGGACAGCACTCGTTCTATCTGCTGGACCTCACTATGACGGAGCATCGCAGTTTAAAGTAGGGGAAAGCCTCGTCGAGGTCGTGGGCGATGACCTGGAGCTTATTCGCTCTGGTCGGCCTTGGCGATTCCTGTCTCCTTGGCCAGACAGAGACGATTGCGAAGCAGAACTGAGATCGACTGAGACAACTTTACATGAACTACTCGACACGAAGCTGCTAATGCATCAAGGTGAGAACGTAATCTCTACATGATATTAAATACTAAACAGCTTTGGTCTAGTCCTTGAAAAAACCGCGTCCCTTGAGAACGAATTGAGGAGTCGCCAGCGCCTAATAGACCAACTTCGTTCAGGCGAGCAGCGCCCTACGCCTACCACAGCTGATGCTGGCAGTGCAACAGTCCACAGTAAAGCTTCGTCTGATTGTTCTTCTCACGAAGCCTTCGCGGTCACCGCCGTCAATGAATTTTCCCAAGCTAACTCGACAGGCACTGCAAGCGATATCTCTGGCCCAAGTGAGGCCAGAAGTCAAAAGTCCGTAGACCTGGGTAGTCCACGCATTCCAGGTGCAGCTATGGCACCGGATAGTGTGCAAGCGGGAGGCCCGCACTTGGACTTCATTTTGAACCTCCACAAGTAAGTCAATTGCCAAGGGTCAGAAAATCTATCTCAACGTCTTCTCACCATATCGGGACAGTATTCTCAACGAGCCGAGCAGTAATGCTGCGATGCATTGGTCAAGGGATGGTCGTTCATTTTTCCTCGTAGAAGAAAGCAAATTTCCCCATTATTTGCTTTCTCGCCTATCCGTCGTCTCTTATTCCTCTCTCATCCGACGACTGTACTACTACGGATTCCACAAATCCCGGGGAGCATATTACCACGAGCGCTTCATACGAGGACAGCCTTGCCCCATACGCCCCGGCCGGGCTAGGAGTCACGATTATCTACCCTCACCCAACAGCGCATGTCGGCCACGCGTCAAATATATCAGACGTCGTCGTCAGCGAGAGAAGGCTAATGCTTGATCTTTTCTGTAGCGATTTAAACTTTGCTATAGCTTTGGTTCTAACCGTGTATTTTATAAAGAAAAAGGACTGAAATCCCAATGATGTCCCGTAATAATGGGAAGGATCCCAGTATAATGATAGAGTGAATCGATTCGCCTAATTGGTTCAAGATACTTGGATGCCTATGAGAAGTCACCAGCCTTGAGATACCGTTCGAAGTTTGATGCTCCATTCTCCTCTGTACTTGCGTTTACTTAAGGATTGGACAAGTCAAGACAACAAATGCGAGGCATAAACTGGCTGTTTCCCAAAGACTTGCAGTGCCTGAGCATGAACCCACTCTTTCTATCTCCGGGACTGTAGAGGACGAGACTATCTGGGCTCGCAGCTCGACTTCAAATTGAGGAAGTCATCGTTGGTTCTCGTCCGCGGATGCGAGAACGCCTGCTCATTATTAGTTCGGCGTTTACATCGTCATTTCAAGGACTCTTGCCTGTCTCATAGCAGGTACGTAATCATGTGACTTGTAAATCCATTGGCGGTTCATACTGTCAGTCAAGACCACCACCGCTGCCATATCAAACTCGTTACACAGTTGGCGAAGTTTGCGGAAGACTGTTCGGCGCCGCCGACCTTCAGATGACTTCGACGCTTGAGGCTCCATGATGAAGAAGATCAGTGCTCTGTGCAGTGTTTTATACTAATGAGAAAGCGAAGATGAGCTGAAGAGAGAAGGTAGTGGGAGCAAAACCTCACTTTATATGTTACTTAGTTGTCATGCTGACGCCCACAAATACCTAGAAATGGAAAAGATGCTAACATCGTGGGTGCTTCAGAAACATCTCTGAAATAGCATCCAATCGCCCGCGGACTCAGCGCCAGTAAATGTCACTTGGACTGCGGGACAAGACCCGGAAATCGTGATAGAGCCGCCCACGAGACCCGAAAATAGATGCTTCCCCACCGACCTAGAAGAACGAAGCACTCGGTTTTGATTTGAACCCATGGTATTTAGCCATGAATGCCGTTGACTAGGATCAAACGAAATTTGAAAATGGACGCATCCAACTAGATGCCTGTGCAATTTGTCTTTTGTCCTATTTTGCTCTAAAGCAGATCCATTCATAGCACTCCTTACCACAGGCAGCGCGGGCTGATGTGTAGAGAAAAGTATTTATTTACAACCAGTTGTAGACTCACTGCTTACTCGGATTTGTTAGAGCAGTTTGATCAGCTACACAACTAATATTTCTTAAGCAGGTGCCTGTTGGAGGTGCTTATTGGTGCGGATTTGACGTCCCTGTTCCCCGATTAGCGCGTGGGACGGCTCGTGGCACGGCGCCACAAGAAAGGGGGGTTGCGGCCACACCCTACTCACTCCTTGCGCCACATTAACGCTCAGATGGACAATCATAAATGAACAAAGGCTGACGTGATGATAAGCCTTAGCCTCAAGGCGAGCTATTATTGGCCTGGGCGCCGCTGATTCTACTCGATATTTCTGTAATGGAGGTCCTTGTCGGGCTGGTTTGCTGGTATTTGGACAGAAACGCGTCTTGGAGGGGACTTCTTCTGGGCATTCAGTTTGTGGCGCTCACAGCATTCTGCATCGTCATATCCTTTTCCGTGTGGTCATCGTTGAATGCAAAGGGTGGCCTGGGTAAAGAGGAAAGGGAAGCTGCTTCGGAAAAAAGCGCAACCCACAGTTCAGAGCGGCACAATATGGAACAGGGGGTGGTGCTGTAGAAAAATATACGGATCCTATCCCGTCTATCCTGACAGAGGTCCACTGTCACTAGACAATGAAAGAGCATGAATGATCAACTCTTTGTCTGGAACGCAGCAGGATAAGCGCGACCCGCAATTCACGCAAATCAAATACTTGAGATAAAGACTTACCACCAGTAAAAATATCAAGTTGAGTCAGATGAAACCAAGCTCTATGGCTGGGACCGTAGAAGGATCAGATCGATCCGCAATACACAGAAGCTTGTAACATCAAAGTGAATTGCACGATGAATAGCGCGCATGAATAGCCAGAATCAGAACAAGGCAACGCACACTGAGTGCACAATAAAGGATACAGCAACAGAGGACTCTTGTGAGGTGGAAGGATTATTAGTGTAACAATCCCAACATCAACGTGACCAGGGTCTAGAACGATCCCAGTTTAATCTCACAAATTGACCATCGGAGTATAACTTTCGTCTGTGTAGACTCAAACAACATGAAAAAGAAGGGATAGCAAGTGACATGAGGAAGTTCAACAGTAGCGCTAAGCGAGAAACAAAATAGTCCAGCAGGAATACTTCATTAAGCTCGAGCACTTTCATCAGGTCAAAACAGTAGTGATGTGATATGCTTCATATGCTCTGTCAAATGGTCCCCTAGGCCTTCACAAGTGTACAGTGTGTCACAGAAATAGCATATTTGTTTGATGTCTTTATCAGCGTTGTACCGGCAGTTGCTGGTAAGTGCTAACTGTACCTCAGATGGACTTAACTCGTGCGAACGAAACAGGTGTTCACGCATACACTGTTCCCAATTGGTATCATAGTCGCAGAGTCCGCACCCCCACCATGATTGACGATGGAGTCTGGAGACATGATGGAACCACCCGGTTTTATTTATGAAGGTGCTGGTGCAACCTGGATGCATGCAAATTAAGAATTGCATGTGTGCTCGAATGTGATACGGTGTATTGACTTTTACCTGCAAGCAGCAGGGGCATTCGAACATACCGGATAATTTGTCCAGGCTTAATGAGGAGAGGAAAAAGGGGGAGGTAAATCTACCTCGGAAGGCATCGACGACCTCACGGGGCAGGCTGTTCATAAAACAATATTTGTTGCAACCATTGTGGACAGCTGTTTGTGCGTGTTTCCCAATATTTTCGATGACACGCCCGAATTGACGAAGTTGTGCGCGAGCTAAGCGGTCAACAAGCTCATGCGTAAGTCTTGGGAATTCCTGATTGATTCGGGATCTGAAGGAATCGATGGTCTGTTCCAGTGCACGAAGAAATAGACGGTCTGAGTCAGTAAGGGCCCGCCATTCGCCGCAGCAATGATTGCTGAAGCACAATAAGTTCTCGTTCCACGAGCAAACCAACCGACCACAAACGCAAGTGAGTGGTGGCCATGGTTTGGTCTGAGAACTGAATTTGACCTAGGCAAATCCTGTAAGCGTATCTACCCTAAAGACGACTAAGATGACGTACAGGATATATAGGCAAATGTACTGTTCCAATATGATACTGGAGCGAGGCACGCTTTCGATATATCCGGTAGCACGCTATGCACTTATAGGTCGTGTTTGGTGAACTTGTTTTCGGCGGACATTCGGGTGGAAGTAGGAGCTTCGCAATCGGCAGCAAATCCTGGAAAATGGGTGTTGCTGCTGGCGGGGAAGGATTCAAAAAGCTCTCAATGGCCATCCGGTGTGTGTTGCTCCGTGTAGAGTTATCATGCCAAGGCCGCGCTGGCAGATTGTCAGCCGGTGGCTCCCGAATACATGTATCAAGCTCGCTGGGCATTTGAGGGACTGGGCGGGAATTGAGGCCGATGTCATGCTTCTCAATGGCTTCAGAGTAAGAGCCTCCAGGTGAGGCAGCAGTGGCAAGCAAATGCAAGGGCATAGCCGAGGGAGAGGTGAACTCGATAGAAGGCGACTGAACAGGGAACGGTAGGAATGAAATACACTGCCGCTCAGGTAGTTGGTTTGATTCCTCAGTAAATTCTGGGCAAGAACCTTCTCTTCACAGAGTATTCTTGATCTGTGCGTCCAAAAACCGACTCAGGACGCCTAATCCGATGCTACATTTGGAGTAAAAGTGAAGTGGAATATGTAGAGGACTTTGGGGTGGGACGGGACAACTCTATATAGCTGTTCAGCCGTATTTTGTGACACTCATCCTCTCCCTTCGCTTTTCCTTTCTTTTGTTCCTTCTCTCAAGACAAGGATTCTGCTCCTGGCTGTGGTCTGTGAGCCACAAAGTGGTTGCAGCCAATCCACGCCAGCAGTGGCAAAGTCCTTTGCATACTACTGAGGGACTAGTTGGCCTTTCTGACCCTGGTATTATTTTCGACAGCTAGTTTCTAAGGGTGGATGTATCGTAAATGCTATGATCTCCGCCAGTAGGCTGCTTGCTCGATTGTTGGTACACTTTCCAGGCAGCACGCATAGCATATAGGTTCAATGAACATTGCACAATTTGTTCTCACTGTTTCAAGTTGGTGATGCGGATACTAGGGCTAATCAAGATCCTTTGTTGCCGATCCCCTTCATTGACTCCCTTGGGCCTATCTTCACGACCACTCCACTGTTCTAGGAAAAGCAGCAAAACACTCACTCACACATAGTAAAAAGAAAAAGGAAGGAAAGAAAGAAATAGAGACGCAAGGATATCCTAATTACATCCCCAGTTTGTTCTTAATGAGTTGAACGTCACTCTCTAGGTCACGTAGTCTCCACTGAATCTCAACCTGATACTGTATGGCCTCCGGTTGTAGTCGATATTCATGGAAATGGTCTAATGCCGACTTGAACTGAGTGTCTTCGCTCATAGTGGCCTGATGATGCACATGGGCCCCTAACCATGTGTGACTGGTTCCGCATTCAACATTGTTGCTGGCCTTTGGCAACTCATAAGCAGGCTGCGAACCACGATGACCTATGGGATGGAAGCGCGAATGACTGCCAACCTCTTCGTGAGGCAGGGGCTCAGAGCCACCCAGAATGAATTGACGTCGTTTTGAATCTTGAAGGATGTCCCAAATCGATTCAAGGGCAGTTTCAAGGCGCCTCCTATCAAGCGGATCATTTCGGAAGAGATCTGAGCTATTCAGATTCCTTTCCATGGTTTCGAGTTGATCGGGTGTTAGGGACGTCAAGTCATTGGGAAGAACAGGTTCAAAGGGAAGCACCGCGACACTGATACCGAGCAGGGTGATATTGAACCTCCATCCAAGCTGTGGTCCCTCTTGAGGTCTATCTCCCAGGACAAACTCATCAATTGCGTCCTTTGAAATCTGCTGAAGCCTCCACAGCAACCATCGCAATTTGTCTTGTGCATCCCTCTTGGTTAACATTCCTTCATGGGCTTTGGTAACTGTTCTGCAGAGGATATCCCATGCCTCAATATTCTGTCGATCCCAAATGCTTTTTTTAAGATCCCCGTACAGTTCAGTCCCGATTCTTGGTTGCCACTCGACTTCCGGACGACGAAGGATATCACGTATCTGGTTCGAATTATGAAGTTTGTATGGCACATTGTAGGTCGTAAGAAGGTAACCGATGATTAGAAGTAATTGTTCGAATCTTAGGCGCGACTGCGGAACTGACTGATGGACTAAGAGTGCTGCTGAAGACATCATCCTGGTTTCAAGCTGTGGCTACACTGTAGCTGACTGTGTCTGTGATCTTAGACTGCTGAGAAGATTGATTGTGGCTCGACGCTGTCTGAATGAGCGTCCGTGGTCAAGCAGAGAAGACAGAAGGAGAATTAAGAGATATTGCCCTGCGTCACAGGTTAGATAGAGTTCTGCTTCTGGCATAGAGGGTTTATAACACTTATACAGCACAGCAACTATAGCACGCCCTAGTCTCCTTTCCCAACATGTCTTCCTCTTTGAGGGCGGTTGGTGTATTGGAAGGTAGGAGGTTCTCCTCCCCCCCCCCCCCCCCCCCCCAGGCCGCCCCAACAACCGAAAAACCACTTGGCTACCCCACTGGTATAGTAGGGAATATTCTTGATCAGGGACGTGATTGTCGTGCATGGCGTATAGAGGATCTAAGCGCACTAATAAGTGGCATTTGTAATTCTGGGTGCTGGCAGCCAGCCAAACATCCTGACCGAATATTCCTGACTTGGAATTCTGTTCCCTGTACCCTCGGGCCCCGTGCGTTTATTTTTTTTTGTATTTTACTTTTTCCTTGGTGGCTTTTCCTATTTTCATTACTAGATTTATTCTTTTCTCCCCAAATTTTTTACTCCGTATAGTTGCCGCATCAATGACTGAAACAGGTTAATGCGAGAGACAAGGAGGTACTTATGAGTCATTGATATTAACGGATTGAACCCTCTACAAGGAAAATCAAAGCGATGATATTGTCTCAGTTGCTACACTAGATACAGGAAAGTGTTTGCTTTGGATTTTGAGTGTAGCAGAATATTCTTAATCAGCCTCTTGGTAGATTTCTTCAAAAGACTTCGTCTTTGACAACCTGGCAAAAAGCTCACTGATTGTCCCAGTATGAATAATGAAACCCTGGAAGTGTCGTAAAGACACCACAATCTTCCATGTCGTGATGACTTTGTTGCGCTCAGGGAGCAACTCTTCGAGCACTCCTTCGATAAGCTCGGCCTCATCAGAATCCCAGACGCAGACGGGTTGTTGTAGATGTATGGCAATGCATGCGAGCTGGCCGTCTAAACTCTCCTTGAATCCCTCAGTGGCAAGTAGATCTTTTCTGATTCTTTTCTGAAATAACTGTCCAACCTTTCCTCCCAATGTATCTGTCCGAGACATGCTCATCAACACTATATAGCATTCACCGAAAGAGAGCCGGTCCCAAGTATATGGAAAAATGAGCACGCATTGGGCATGAACGGCAGGAGATGCTGGTGCCAAATAGGTTTGCCCTTCTTCGAATTCCATGCAGTTAAATAACGTTGCTAGTAGAGATCTGGTCAGCCAGTGTGCTGTACTGACACTTGGGTGCCTTACTGCGTGGATATTTGTCCGCAAAGTACACTCCAACACCGGAAAGCTCAGAATCAATATCGTGCTCCGTCATTCTCGCAATTGAAGGAGTCTCCAGGAAGGTGCTCGTACTAGCTCTGGAGGAGCTACAACCTGTCTTGGCTGTTGACACAGGTTTGACTTGCTCTCTTGAACCCTTAACCCGTGCTAGAAAGTAATAGGCGTATAAAACAACAAAGATAAATAGGAACCACGCAATATAGAGAATGGAGACGATGTAGAGAGCCATTTCGAACCACATTATATGGAGAACGAAGACCCTCTTCGAACCACATTAAGTTATGTGCTTTGTGATCAGGCTCCTATATATGCTTCCGGTGTCATAGAACAGAGGGCTGGGCTACTCGCAAGTTTCGATTATCAATGCTAGTGTCTGGAGGGTAAAATACAAGAAAGTATTAAACTGAAAAAGAAATGAGCGTTTGCAAAAGAAGCTAGCTCTTCCAATCATGTTCAATAGTCCCTTTGTAGACCTGTCCCAGAGCTTTCCAAATACACTCCAGATAAAACTTAAGTACGTCCACGTTGTCTCGTTTTTGAAAACCAGGTAATAAAACTAATCTCTTGTTCTTCCAGCGTATCAGAAACAATAAGCCACTCCTTTTTAATAATGTTGTAACGACTCTTGAGTTTGTCCCACTCTTCTTTTGCTATACGGTCCGAAACAGCTTCGAGGAGGATTCTAAGTGACTCCCGATTAACAGGGGTCAAATTACCTGTGTGAATCACTTGTGGGCAGGATATGAGATGGATCTCGTCGGGGGCTTTCCGGAAACGAGTTGTAAACACCATACGATGCCCGCCCCCTCTGATTTCAATGCCGCAGTAGTCTCTGATGGAAGATATCCCAAAGTCCATATCGGCTTTGACAACATCTTGAATTGGTTGTCCTGCGTGTAGATCTGCTAAGCTGGGCTTAGACGGTGCGGTGACTTCCATCGTTCCAGAGTTTGATTGAACCATCGGCGAGACGTTGGCGTATTTTAAAATAATTTCATTGGTAGCCTGGTAAGCTGTGGGTTGTGCGCCACCTGATGCGGACGAGGAGGCTTTCCCGATTTTTGTGAAGCAGAACATGTTTGCCCAGGCAAAGGTTACTCGAGAAAAGAGCATGATGAAAAGATGAACTGGTCTGTGCCAGATTACGGTGAGCAGTCCAGATAAGGCTGGCATTTATAGATCAAGTTGCGGTCCTTAATGTCCTGATAATGAGATCGGAATTACGGGTTTTTGGTAGGTGAAGCAACAGACAGGGGAGAATCCTGGACTCCCCACGCTCGAATCATTTGGACTGGCTGAAAATGGTAAGTAGAGCAATATCATCCAACCTCGAGCGGATCCTGAACCACTCAATTCGAAGAGCAGTGTCCTGGGTGCGGTAGTTACACAATTTAGGAAAGTTAAACTTCATACACAAGCTCTTCGTAGCCAGCTGGAGCAATACACCACACTCATCAGACCACCTTCGCTCCTCCTTAAGCTTGCCCCAGGCCCGATTGCCCAATCGCTAGAATTTTTCTCTGCTCGCGAGCTGCGCGATTTTGATGGAGCATGCAGCCCAGGTTGGAACGAGTCCCTAGGCGGCCATGGCCGCTCATCAATCAGCCAGCCCAAGCATAGAATCGACAACGTAGTCAAAATCTAGCCTCTGCATCTCCGCTAAGATCCTTAGCAGACTGAAACTAGCCGTTGGCGGTTCTTCTTTATCCCAGCCAGCGTTGTTTTGAGTAAGCACACTGGGACACTTCTTTCCGGATTCAGACGTATGGTACCCACACGATAGTCGCGTAATATTTTCTCGTAGACTGGTTGGATGCCGTCATAGGAATAAGTGAGCCATGCTCTACTTAGCTTGATGAATCCCTACGTTGGGCTCGGTATTTGCAGCCAAAGAGACATTAATGCTTCCACGTTAGGGTGCTGTGCAAACAGGAAAAGAAAACTGAGCTCGGAACATCAAAATCAGCACCCAACCAAAACACGTCGTTTTAACGCGTCAATCAATCAAGAAAGGCCTCCCAAGGCCCCAGGAACCACTATGGAGGTCCCAAACCCCCATAGTGGTGGCCTACCGAGCGCGTCGCGGTGGGTGCCCCTGAGCGGGACACTGCCACCACCAACACCAACACCAATATATCGAGGAGCCCCTAGGGCCCTGGAGATGCCTGCGGAGCTCGAGCTGGACCTAAGCAACAGTGAATACAGCAGAGCTCCAAGCAGGGCCAGTTCCAGAAGCAGCCGGAGCACACGAAGCACCCAGAGTATCCGAAGCGCCCAAGGCATCAGAAAACGGGGACAACTAGGCCTGAACCTAGATCACGGACGAAACCTACGCAAGCAGTGCCAAGCTCTAGCAGAATCACTAGAGAATCAGGAGCTTGAACATCAAATAGAGCTGGAGACTATACAGGCCTATATTGATCAAAGACTAGAGGCTCAGATAGCCCAGCAACGCGCCCGGGAACAACA
This sequence comes from Aspergillus leporis, assembly GCA_009176345.1. NCBI lineage: Eukaryota > Fungi > Ascomycota > Eurotiomycetes > Eurotiales > Aspergillaceae > Aspergillus > Aspergillus leporis. The sequence continues at coordinate 168,978 of ML732211.1, read as the reverse complement.
GTATGAGGCCCGAATTGAGGCCCTAGAAAAGCAGGTCCAAAAGCTTCAACAAGCGCAAGCAACTCAGGCAACTGTCCCTACAGGAATCGAGCCTGTAGCAGCGCAAACAGCACCCCAAACAACGGCATTCCGAGGTCCTCATGGCCCTCTAACCCCCCAACGCCGGCGGGCAGAGTTTTTAATGCACAGACCACACAGCAGAGCCGCACCTAAAGCTCCAGGACCCAGCAAACCTCATGCTACATACGCAGACATCACAGCTCTGCTAAACACGAATCCGGGAGGACAAGGATGGCAGACAGTCACTAAGAAACACCATCAAAAGACCCCTAAGAGCTAGACTGATATATTACCATTGCCTCAGCTAAAAGCTGCAAAGTGGACCCCTTTAGAGGCCCGTAGATTAATATTCAGACGGGAAAATGGTCTCAAAGCATCCCAGGCTGAATGTGCAGAAATTATTCTGGGGCTTAATACTGCCCTTACTGCAGCAAGCCTGCCAGACTTTCTATGGGTAGTAGATGCAGGCTATACTTGAATAGAAGCTATATTTATTATTCTACAGAAAGAATCTCTAAATCACATACTACTATCTAGATATACTGATCTAATGATAGCAGCTGTTAGGAAGATAGATTCTACAGTTATCTCACTAGAAGCACCAGAGCAATGGTATTGACCAAAGGTACATAGAGTCCCTACTAAGCGATATCTTATCTTAGGCCTAGGTCTTGCAAGACAAGAAATTGAAACAGACAGTGCTATATGCCTGAAACAGGACCCTACCTGGCTGAAAAGCCCAGAGAGTCTTAGAAACAGCATACAGAAAGGATCTAGCATTATGATTATAGTAAGATCACTGGCAGAAGCTCAGCAGATCCAGGCAAATAGTATATACTTTGAAGACACTAGATATAAGATGGAGCACTTTTGGAAGCTCGGGCCTGATATAGTATGCCCCCGGTGCTGTGGAATAGGGCATAAGAGCTTTAGAGCCTGTGGTGGGCGTCCACCAAAATGCTATATCTGCGCTGGCCCTCATGAAGGCCTAAATTATTCATGTTCAGTACTAGGTTGCTCAGCCAGAGCAGGTAAAGCATGCCAACACACCCTAGCAAGGTGTGGTAACTGTGGAGGTAGGCATCCTGCCCTAGCTGCCAGTTGCCCTAGTAAATAGGCAGCCCGAAAACACTAAAATCAAGCTTCTCCTATACTACCCAACTCTCCAGCAGTTTAGGTAGGTATTAGAAAGCGTCTAAGAAACATCTCAGCACCTAATAACCCAGATAAGAAGGTATCTAGTGATTCTCAGATCAGCAATCCTAGGCCTAGTTCAACCCTAGGGACACCTCAGACAGCTATTCAAGCGCCACTATCAAGCACCCCCTGAGACCAGGTTATGGAAGATCCCCAGACTTCTAGACTCATAGGGTCTACCAACCCATCTCAATGCTAGTGATACAACACAACTGCCGCAGGGCATATACTATTACGATAGCAGCCCTGGAAGCAGGGCTTCAGAGACAGGTAGATATAGTCTACCTACAAAAGCCCTTTATTAAGCGTGAATTTCAACATTCTGCTTATTTATTATACTGGCCTGAGAGAGGAGAAAAACATAAGCATTATCAAATGCTGATAGCTATTCAAAAAGATCTGCTGGTATCTAAGACCATTGAGGCCAGAACAGATCTGATTAACCACCCTTATATACTAGCCCTAGATATCTGGGATCTAGATAGAGACAGAAACTGTGTATAAAGAATAAGAATAGTTAATTGCTATGATAATTGGCTAGGAGAGGGTTATTACTGGCAAGACAATAGTTCTAGACACCGACGTGCCATTGAAGATGCAGAATGGGGGCCACTAATAGAAGGCAGATGTCTTATACTAGGTGACTTCAACGCCCATAGCCCACTGTGGAACTCTCAGATCAATCAACATACCAATGCAGCACCTCTTGAAAACCTGATTAAAGCATTTGATCTTCATATTAACAACACACCTGGAGTCCCCACCCGGCCAAAGCGCACCCCAAGTATCTTAATCATTGACCTGGTTATTTCTACCCCTGAGCTAGGTCTCTTAGACAGCTGGCTAGTGGATAATAAGCTCCCTACAGGTTCAGACCATGAACTAATATTGATTGAATAGAAAAACCTGGAAAGAAGATTATTAGAAACTAGTAAATAGATAACTAGTTGGCAAATTTAAAATTTATAAACTAATCCTGAGGCCATAGATAAGGCTAAACAGACATGGGATGTACTTGCAACATGTCAACTAGCTCTACTAGATAGATGTAGTAGAGCTGACATGGAGAATGAGATAATATGGCTCCAAAGCATCCTAACACAGGTGCTTAATAAACATGCTAAGTCTATAAGGATAACCCCATTCTCAAAATGCTGGTGGGGGCCACAGGTCCGAAATAGCCGTCAAGTATATGCTAGAGCAAAACAAACGTGGAAAGCAGGCTTTGGAACTGATCAAGACCACAAGTATGCCCGAAATGCTTACTATAGCACCATTCGAAAGATAAAATAAGAATACTGGGAGACCTTTCTCACAGGGCAACCTAAGGGATGTCAGGCAAAGTGGAAGGATAGACTCGGACCTAAGGATATAATAAGATACTGCAAGCCCCGGGCCACCGGGACCACACCGGTGCTCAAGGGCCCTCAGGGACAGCAGGCTACTACTCTGGATGCAAAAGAAACTCTAATAAGAGAGATTCTATTCCCGAAAGCTCCCAGAGATGAGGCTATAGGAGATATTCCCCCAGGGAACATGTATCTAGAAATTAACTATAATAGGGTCAAGAGGTTCTTATTTAGTCAAGCAGTTCAAAAAACACCTGGAATAGATCGGCTTAACTTTCTGGCATTACGGCTATTATGGAAATGGGATGCTACACGCACAGTGGCCCTAGTACGCCAATGCTTTAGACTAGGCCTACATCCACAAGCATGGAAAACTGCCAAGGGAATCCTGCTGCGCAAGCCAAATAAGCCTGACTATTCAATGATCAAAGCCTATAGGGTGATTCGTCTACTGAACTGTATAGGTAAGATAGTGGAAAAGATGGCTGCTGAGGCCATTTCCAACTACTGTGAGGCAACTGGGGTCCTACATCCAGGACAAATGGGGAGCCGTAAGCAGCGCAGCGTAATCGATGCAGTGGCGTGTCTGATCCAGGAGGTTCACCAAGCATGGGGTCAAAAACAGCTAGTGGGAGCCCTTTTTATGGATGTAAAAGGGGCATTTGATCATGTGGATGCTGCAAGGCTAGTAAAGCATATGCTAGATCTAGGCCTAGATACGGACCTCTGCCGATGGGTGCAGTCATTCCTGGCAGACCGAAAAATACAACTGATGATTGATCAACAGGTCTGTCCCGTGCAGCCGATTGAGTCAGGGGTTCCACAGGGCTCTCCAGTGTCCCCTGCTCTCTTTATTATCTACTTAGTAGCAATCTTGAAGGCCATTGAACAAGCAATTCCTGGTATCAAGATATTATCATATGCAGATGATATATGTCTACTATCACCAGCTAGCTCAGTGCAACAAGTCTGCCAGATACTTGAACAAGCAGCTAGAATAGCTATTGAGCAAGGCAAAAAACAGGCAATCCAGTTTGATACAGAGAAGACTGAGGCAGTTCTTTTTACAAGAAAAAGAGGCAAGGAGCTTAAAAATCAAGTTCAGCGGACCAAGATTCAGATAAAAGGATATAAGATCCCATTCAATTCTGAAGCTACACGATGGCTAGGAGTATGGCTGGATAGAGGCTTAACTTTAAAAGCACATTACCATACCTGCCTACGCAAAGCCCGTAAGGCAGAAGCGCAGGTGCAAGCTCTATGCCGAGGACAAGGGCTGTTACCAGGCCTGGTACAACGGATTCAGGTGGCTGCTGTACAAGCAGTTGCACTGTATGGAGCAGAGCTTTGGTGGCAGGGTCAAAAGGATCGACTCAGTGGTATACAGCTTATGATTAACCGACAGGCACGGGCAATCACAGGCATGCTGAAAACCACCCCAATTGAGCCACTTATTAAAGAGGCAGCCCTATACCCAGCAGAAGCTCTGCTGGACAGATGCCAGAGGTAGTATATCCTAAGACTATTGGGGTTGCCTAAGGATCATCCAGCTCAGGCCATTCTACCAGTTAGCTTCCGCACGGGAGACTGCTACGCACAGCCTGGGGAACAGCCTATAGATGACCTAATATGGGCAGAAGGTTCTAAGGCACGTGGCCCATGGAACCTAGGCCAGCACTTAGCATCTAGAATGGCTAGTATCTTAAAGATAGATCCCTCAGTGGGGTTTGAAGAGGTAGTAGAGACTGTTCCCAAGGCATTCCCGGGCACTATACTAGTGCCTACAGAGAAAGAAGCCCTTAAACAGGCAATGGCCCCCTATAAAGGTCTCACAATGTGGTCAGATGGGTCACGCCTAGAGAACGGACGGACCGGTGCAGGCATTGCCTGGCTAGAGTCACCAGGCATGTGGAAGACTAAGCAGATACCACTAGGGCAGGGAAAAGAGGTATTTGATGCTGAGCTAGCAGGTGCTTGCAAAGCGCTTGAAATAACAGAGCAACTGGGATATAAGGGCTCTATTAGGGTTCTATTAGATTCCCAGGCAGCTATAGCTCGGCTACGAGACAATAGAACGGGCCCAGGGCAAGGCTGGGCAATTCAGGCGCAGGAAACAGCCCGAAGGCTGAAGAATCAAGGATGCCAGACTACCATCCAATGGGTCCCTGGCCATCAAGGGGTTATAGGGAACGAGAAGGCAGACCAAGCTGCTAAGAAAGCAGCAGAAAAGACTCCCAGAGATATAGACAGGAGCCTTAGCTTAGCATATCTACATAGAACATGCACTGAGGCAAGCCAAACCCAGAGATAACAATGGCTTATACAGGCCCTGGAGAAGCGGTCCCATAGGGCCCAACAGTGCTATCAACCCCAGAAAGGATGGAAACTAGACCTGGTAGTAGGAGCAGCACTGAAATAGCTTGCTCGTCGATACTATCAGCTAAAGGTAGGACATGCAGTAATACCGACCTATCTAGCGCAAATAGGGGTCCAAGACTCACCTAGATGTCAGAGCTGCCAGGCTCCACAGAGAACAGCAGGCCATCTACTGGTGGAATACAGACAATGGTGTCACCAGAGACAGGCCCTGCACAGGGCCCTAGTCAAGGCAGGAGTATCACCACCTGGACAAGAAGAAATAGCCCCAGAATGCCGCCTCTTTAAGGATCAGAGAGCCATAAAGCCCCTAATTACCTTCCTGGCTACAACAGATATCGGCTGCTTCCTAGGGGAGACAGTTAGGGAGATGGAGAGAGCCTCTAGAGATAACCTTTGGGGCCTAGAGCTGGTAGAAGAAGCTGAAAGCAGAGGAGAAGAATAGTAAA
>ML732211.1:0-163537 GCA_009176345.1 Aspergillus leporis | reverse complement strand
CAAGCAGTTGCACTGTATGGAGCAGAGCTTTGGTGGCAGGGTCAAAAGGATCGACTCAGTGGTATACAGCTTATGATTAACCGACAGGCACGGGCAATCACAGGCATGCTGAAAACCACCCCAATTGAGCCACTTATTAAAGAGGCAGCCCTATACCCAGCAGAAGCTCTGCTGGACAGACGCCAGAGGCAGTACATCCTAAGACTATTGGGGTTGCCTAAGGATCATCCAGCTCAGGCCATTCTACCAGTTAGCTTCCGCACGGGAGACTGCTACGCACAGCCTGGGGAACAGCCTATAGATGACCTAATATGGGCAGAAGGTTCTAAGACACGCGGCCCATGGAACCTAGGCCAGCACTTAGCATCTAGAATGGCTAGTATCTTAAAGATAGATCCCTCAGTGGGGTTTGAAGAGGTAGTAGAGACTGTTCCCAAGGCATTCCCGGGCACTATACTAGTGCCTACAGAGAAAGAAGCCCTTAAACAGGCAATGGCCCCCTATAAAGGTCTCACAATGTGGTCAGATGGGTCACGCCTAGAGAACGGACGGACCGGTGCAGGCATTGCCTGGCTAGAGTCACCAGGCATGTGGAAGACTAAGCAGATACCACTAGGGCAGGGAAAAGAGGTATTTGATGCTGAGCTAGCAGGGGCTTGCAAAGCGCTTGAAATAACAGAGCAACTGGGATATAAGGGCTCTATTAGGGTTCTATTAGATTCCCAGGCAGCTATAGCCCGGCTACGAGACAACAGAACGGGCCCAGGGCAAGGCTGGGCAATTCAGGCGCAGGATACAGCCCGAAGGCTGAAGAATCAAGGATGCCAGACTACCATCCAATGGGTCCCTGGCCATCAAGGGGTTATAGGGAACGAGAAGGCAGACCAAGCTGCTAAGAAAGCAGCAGAAAAGACTCCCAGAGATATAGACAGGAGCCTTAGCTTAGCATATCTACATAGAACATGCACTGAGGCAAGCCAAACCCAGAGATAACAATGGCTTATACAGGCCCTGGAGAAGCGGTCCCATAGGGCCCAACAGTGCTATCAACCCCAGAAAGGATGGAAACTAGACCTGGTAGTAGGAGCAGCACTGAAATAGCTTGCTCGTCGATACTATCAGCTAAAGGTAGGACATGCAGTAATACCGACCTATCTAGCGCAAATAGGGGTCCAAGACTCACCTAGATGTCAGAGCTGCCAGGCTCCACAGAGAACAGCAGGCCATCTACTGGTGGAATACAGACAATGGTGTCACCAGAGACAGGCCCTGCACAGGGCCCTAGTCAAGGCAGGAGTATCACCACCTGGACAAGAAGAAATAGCCCCAGAATGCCGCCTCTTTAAGGATCAGAGAGCCATAAAGCCCCTAATTACCTTCCTGGCTACAACAGATATCGGCTGCTTCCTAGGGGAGACAGTTAGGGAGATGGAGAGAGCCTCTAGAGATAACCTTTGGGGCCTAGAGCTGGTAGAAGAAGCTGAAAGCAGAGGAGAAGAATAGTAAAAAGGGCAATCTAGGCATATCTAGATAACGCCCAGCAAGCAATGAACACTAAGGAGGGCATAGTCCAAAGGCTCTGGCGCAAATAGGCGGCTCGGGCGAGGAAAAGGATCAGAATGAACACACAAATGATAGAGGGGAGCCCATGGATACCCTAGAGACTACTTAGAGGCAGTGGCCCCAGGCCACTGCCTAGACACATGTGTCTGTCATAGCCAACGGCTCGATACGGACGTTAAACTTGATTAATAATAATAATAATAATAATAATAATACCGTTGAGTTAGGGCTAGGATGTGGCCATAGTTGCTGCTTCACTTGTTTCAGCGAACCCTTTCATAAGTACGTCATTGATATCACTCAGGCTAGCGAGGAGAATGAATGTAAGGATCTGAGAAGTCCTATGTTGCTTCCACGTTGTCCTATTTGTTGGACGCTCCTCCCAGGCTGTTATGAGAGTCCGGAGGACGGATTCGAACTCGGCGGCTTTTACTTTTCTGTTGGATGCCTCGAGTCTTGCCCGAGGGTATGTTTTGCCAGAGGGTACATGGTGCAGAGGGTCCGGATGAAGTTTCTTCCGCTTTCATTGTCCTAAGGTGCCCTTCACGTAGTACCTATGTCCAGACGTCTTCGCTCCTCATCAATGCTGGCTTTTTGGAATAGTAATGTCAACAGGGCTAGTGCTAAGATGTTGCGGGAAATTAAATTCATTCTGCAAGATTATAACGAAACCAGTTAACGACAGTGATATAGAGTATCTTCTGCGAACTGAGGTACCTCTGCTGACCACTGGCATACATTGACCTGACCGTGGGCGGCAGCATCATGAAGTTCCAAGAAAGCACACGACTTTGCGTGCACAGAGCCAATGAGCTCCTCTTTTGCCTCAGTTGGCTCACTTACACTCCAGCCGCCTTGTCTTTCTCAAATTCTGGCTCGATCGCCAGGGAAAGTGATAGCGGTTGGAAAGAAGCCACGGTTTATGCGGCCTGGTTCAGAAGCGTGGCACCTTGAGAAATTATCATGTTAAAAAACCAGTATCCTCGGGATACCCAGGCACGGCCCATCAGCGCCATTTCCATACTGTCCGAGATGAAGATCATTATTGTGGGTGCCGGCATCTCTGGTCTCGCTACATACTTATTTCTCAAGAAATATTGCCCTTTTGCAAACGAAGTACGGGTCTACGAGAGGCCCCAAACTCCCCGTTATGAACACTCTCATACAACATCGAGCGGACGGGGATCAGTCTTAGGAGTCTCCGCGAACGGCTTACGTGTGCTTAGAGACTTAGGGCCAAAGTTGATGGACAGAGTTCTCCGCGATGGTTCCATATGCAAATATTTCCTATTTCAAAATGCAAATGGAGTGCCACTGGGAAGAATACGAACCGGACGACGCGACGACGAGTTCTGCATTTCTATTAGTCGAGACGCTCTATGGAAAGCCTTGATGGCGGAAGCAGGGGATGTTGTCACGTATTGCGAGGTCACAACCATCAGGCATAATCTGGAGACTGGGAAAGCCGTCGTAAAATTAGGTGAGTTTGGCGAAGATGAGGCGGACCTAGTCATCGGAGCGGATGGCATAAACAGTGTCGTAAGGAGGCACCTGCTCGGAACCGAAAACTTCCGTCCGCGGTATAGGTGAGCATAGCATAAATGAAGACAGAGGTATCTCCTAGACTGACGTTGAGCAGCGGCCACGCATGGGCTGGCGGGTGCATGGATCTTGAATCATTTCCAGGACGATACGAAAGGAAGGATGCCATGGTCTTCACCATCGGCAAGGGCGGCCTTTTCTGTTACTCTACAGGCAGCCAACGGATGTCTTGGTTGTCTATTTTCCCCAGAAGGCAACCCTTTCATGGTAATTCTAAAACCCAGCTTGCTCGCCAGAGGAGCTGGAAGGACCCCTTGATTGGGAAGATCATCGCTGAAGCAGAGCCAAGTCATGTATATGGCATCAAATCTCTCCCAAAGCTACCGATGTGGGGGGCAAATAGAATTGTTTTGGTTGGAGACTCAGCCCATGCCATGTCACCTATAACGGGGCAAGGGGCGTCGCAGAGTCTGGAAGACGCGCAAACCCTCGCCTTGCTTCTAAGGAATATGATTCGGAAGTTTCATGTTGATGAAGTGAATAGCGATTCATTGTCAACTACCATTGAGCGAACTTTGTTAACATACTATGGTATGCGTCACAGACGAGTTGAGAGAATTGCTGCTGTGGGTAGCGCTCTTGATAAACGCATGCTCAAAACGCAGCCGTTGGCAGGGTATATTGGATACACTCTGTTTCGGGCAATCGATAGCTTCCCAATTATTAGTGAGTTGCATATTTGCCACTGCGCAGCTGATGCTGACAGAAGGTTCGACAGCCAGAAAATTAGTGGACAGCTTAAATGAGCGACTCTATGGCTGGGACACGAAACAGGGTGTGGAGTTCGCGATGAGCAAGGGTTGGACGTACAAGGAAGCATACGAGCAGCAAAGGTTCGATCTGGGGACAATCGAAACAAGAATTTCACCCAAGTCCATGGCTATTATCGATGGTGAATTTTTACGGTTGAAAGAGTTCAATGAGGTTAAGCTAAACGGTGACATACGAGATTTCATGGAAGATGCACATTCGTCTTTTAAGTCAAAGGGCGCATTGAACCCTCGAGGGCCCAAGTTTAAGAAATCTCTCATCCATTACGCCGCAATGGGAGATTACTCTGAGCTTCTTCGCGTCCTCCTAGCAAATGGTGCTGCAAGAGATGATCGCGACCAGAACAGCCGAACGCCTCTTTCCTGGGCTGCAGAATATGGTGCCTTAGAATCAGTTAAGATCCTTCTGGAAGAAGGAGCTGAAATCAACTCCAAGGATGATATGTTTTCAACGCCTTTGTCGTGGCTGGTACACGCGGGTGCTCCTACGCCACAATTGGCCGCCACGGAAGCCTACCTGAGGAAGAGCGGTGCGAAAGAGAAAGGTGCTAAGCGCTGTTGGATCCTGCGGAAGATCAGAATGCTTTGACAGACTCTCAGGGACAGATTTCAAGCGTGCGGTCATTTTTAGATTGTCCGGACGAACCATACACTTCCGGTTATCGGCGTCTGTTGGCAGTCGTGGAGTGCAGGACTGGATTGGAAAACGATTCCAAATGCGCCACAGGCCAACCAATCGTCTCGATTGCCATATAGGTCTGCCACATAATCTGGATCTTATCATGAATTAACTGGAATTTCCATAACCATATACCGTCTAGAGTTTCGTCCGTAAGGTAAATCAGTGACTCGTAGTCGTCAAAATCAAGCTGGGGCCCACTAAGTGACCTCTCTTCATCAACACCCACACTGGCCCTGTCTCCATTTGATTTTCCACTCAAATCATTACTTCCATATACAAAGAGTAGATGTCTATTGAGCATTGCATCTCTCGAGGGTTTGGGAATATCCTGCGCCATTCCGTAGCAAGGCTATGAATTTTGTCTTCTTGCTCAAGCACCGCGGGTTATCGAACCATATTCATGTTCATGGCCATGGAGAACTGTGGCGTCAAAGGAGAATTTCGTGGCATGTGCCGAACTGTTGCCCTCCGAATAATACTTGAATAGACTCACTAATCCTATCAGCACTGAATCTGTTTCTATTACTCCCTGAGGACTTTGACTCTCCCGCTACCGTAATGGATGATATAGTGGCTAGCACCGACATAAGCAATGCAGCTGAATATGATAAAATAGGATCTAGCTGGATTGCGATTTCTTATTCACACCGTCTATCCATTCTTAAATTCATCTCAGACGCATCCCCTGATACTCTGGAACGCCTACTTTTGTGCTTCGGCTGCCTCGAATCAGAAATATTTCAGGTGTACAAGGTGGTTCTAAGCTTGTTGGATCCGAATGGTTTCATTGGTACACCGGATATGGAACGAGCGAGAAGTTCCGTTGCAAGTATACACAGTCACTATCCCAATCCTTTCCTCTAGCTAACATGTTCAGTAATTAAGCTTCAGATGCTTGCCTTACGGCAGTCTCCGGAAAGCAGATTCCCAATATCTCCGACAGATAGGCCACGAGTCGAGGAATATCTGGACGACGTACACTACGCTTCACATAGAGCTGCTTGCCCGCCACTAAAGCTCCTTTCAACATACGTGTTGAATGGCTTAGACATACTTGGAAAAGTCCCTGACCTTGTTCAGAATGCCAAATCAAATATCGAGACTATCAACGAGATTGTTAAGCAGACGAATATTGAGAGGGGCCGGCGTCCAGAGAAAGGTGTCATCGACCTGGTCGCCCTTAATCATTATTGGAAGCTACAGCGTGCTGATTCGCAGTACAACGAGGCTGATCGAAAACACCTGATCAATTCGAATATCAGTATTACGCGGACTCTAGAACAGTATCCCATTGGGTGGAAAAATCTTCCTATCTCTGACCTCATGTGCTACAAATTTGACGATGATTATTATTGGAAGGGATTCTGGGATTCTGTAGAGCCTGGTCACTTGGATGAGTCCAAATTGATATATTTTATCAGAACAGGTACGTATCGTTGAAAGCACCATACACAAAGCCCTATTGACGGTCACAGCAGCCTGTGAACACTATTGCTACGGTCCCTAATCAGGAGTACTGCATACCTACTTATCCTGTCCTGTCGAGCCAAAGAAACTTTCTAGACCCAAACTGTGGTCAATGAGATGAAAGTTGACTTTCAAGGGATGGAGTTGATGTGCTACTGAGACGATGGGATGATGGTCAATTATAAGTTCGTGTGCTTGATAATTTCGCTCTCCTTCTGTATCATTTCTCTCTGCTTCTCGCTATCACTCTTCGACAGCGTAGTGAACATGATGACCTGATTGTTTCCGCATCACAATGCGAGTGGATGGTCAGGCCATTTAATATGGGTCTTTAAATCGCCTTGTAGGCAGGACTTCTTGAGGATAAACGATGATGGTTGGTCAATTTCAAACCGCCAATAAAACTGCATCCTTACACAGCCTCACCAGCCTCTACCCCTCTTTCTTCCCAAGACTTGGGATTTTCCCTTTATTGTGAGCGAAGGGAAAGTCTCTGAAAAGCGTATCATGACCCCAAGAGTGCTTCCCGCTATAACGCAAAGAATACACACGCACCGTCGAGAAGTCTCTTTTAGGCACATTCGAACGAGATCGCTAAAACAGGCAAGGATCAGGGTTCAACACAGCTGAAACCCAGTTGGAGTCGAATCCCTGTAGTAGGGCTGTGTGCTCATTATCTGTATTCCGGGCTAACCTTAAGTGCTTTGGAACACATAGTGAGCTCAGTTAATATCCCTGTCTCTTTGGCGTTATGTCGAGCAGGCACGGACGTGATTTTGCAATGGGAAGTATACAATCCATGGTAGCGACAGCTTTCAATTGCTGATTAATAAAGCAGGAAAGCCAGACTATTCAGGCCGCCCGGAATGAGGTGAACGGGTTTGAAGCAATGAGTGTCCTGCTGGAAGATTACGGAGATGAGCTCGAGATTACTGAGGAGGTGGTCAAGATTGCAGCAAGAAATGAGCGGAGCGGGGCTAAAGTGCTAGCGTTGCTGCTTGAGAAACAGGGATATGAGGTTAAGATTACTAAAGAAGTCGTCAAGGCCGCAGCAGAAAATGAGCAGAGGGAAGGCCAAGTGCTAGCATTGCTGTTTGAGCAATGAGAAGATGAGGTTATGATTACTGAAGAGGTTGCCAAGGCGGCAGCAGGAAATTGGAGGAGTGGAGAGAGGGTGCTGGCTCTCCTCCTTGAGAAACAGGGAGGAAACTTTGAGATCACAGAGAATCTGGTCTCACTGATAGCAGGAAAATTTTCGGCGAGAATCATAGCTCTCCTTCTTGAGAAACACGGAGATGAGGTTATGATCACTGAAGAGGTGGTCAGGGCAGCAGCAGGAAATAAGTGGAGTGTAGAGAATATATTAACTCTTCTTCTTGAGAAACAAGAAGATGAGGTTTTGATTACTGAAGAGGTGCTCAAGGCAGCAGCAGGAAATGAGTAGAGTAGAGAGAGGATATTGACTCTTCTCTTTGAAAAACAAGGAGATGAGGTTATGGTTATTGAAGAGGTGGTCAAGGCAGCAGCAGGAAATTGGAGGAGTGAAGAAAGAATGTTGACTCTTCTCTTTGAAAAACAAAAAGATAAGGTTATGGTTACTAAAGAGGTGGTCAAGACAGCAGCAGGAAATGAGCAGAGTAGAGAGAAGATGTTAACTCTCCTTCTTAAGAAACAAGAAGATGAGATTATGATTATTAAAGCAGCGGTCAAGGCAGCAGCAGGAAATTAGAGGAGTGGAGAGATAGTACTAACTCTTCTCCTTGAGAAACAAGGAGATGAGTTTATAATCACTGAAGAGATGGTCAAGGCAGCAGCAGCAAATGAGGAGAGTGGAGATAAAATATTGGCTCTCCTTCTTGATAAACGGGGAGATGAGATTTTGATCACTGAAGCGGTGGTCAAGGCTGCCGCAGGAAATGAGTGGAGTAGAATGAAAGTGTTAGCTCTCCTAGTTGAGGAACGAGGAGACGAGATTATGATCACTGAAGAGGTGCTGAAGGCAGCAGCAGGAAATGAGGGGAGTGGAGAGAAAGTATTGGCTCTTCTCGAAAAATCCCAAGATGGCATAGGAATGCAGGCCAAGGATGAACATATTTGAATAAGGAAACTCCAGAGTACCGGATATAGTCTCCAGGAAATTGCCAATCTTCTGTTTGATGAAGAGCACGACTCCTCTTGGATATACTTCGAACCGGCTGAGAGAGCTCAATTTGTGATTCAACCAAATAGACATGTTCCGCGATGCTCTCATCACTACTGTTCTGATGAACAAGAGTCATCAGAGGACTCTCAAAAGTGGTTGCCAAAGGAGGGATCGGCAGCTGACGACTACGGTGATGTTATTGAAACAATAGAAGAGCTTTGTGGTCTGGCTGGAATAAGCCCAACGACTCGAACAAAATCCGACTGGTTTGGATCCGTCGACTTCAGCGAGGGGAATCAGTTGGCTGCCGTGTCGTATACACTGGCTACTGACGATACCCACATGCTCAGTGTTGACCGTCTCTGGTCGCGCATATCTCAGGCCCTGGAAAAGTTCTGCTGTGCCGCTGGTCTAATACAGGCAAGAAATCTTTGCTGCAACTCGTTCACGTTTCTACGGCTTCGAAACGAAAATCATGAAGCGCGAGCCAAAATACCCGGAGAAGTAGTTCGGGTAGATTTCCGGCTTATAGTTGATCTGGCGGAAGCACTCAGGTCAGCGCAGGACCCGATATCCGAGAAATCCGTTGGCCACGAGCTTCTTTCTGCGTCTGAGGCAATCTTGATACTCGTTTCACCAATAATAACTGACGGCCACGGAATACGTGACCTTCAATGGTGCCTCCAGCTTTGTGCGTTGGCGGTTCAATTTCTATGCCTTGGTTTCCTTTCGTTTACGAAAGCACACGTCGGCGCTATCCATCCTTTCTTCCTCGACGCTCCGCTAAGGCAGGTGACTTTACAAGGCCTTGGGAAGCAAGAGCACTTTCCATATATAGTGGCAGAGCTGGTTGAGCTCACATGTTTAGGAGGTATGACGCGTGGGCCGGTCTTGATGTTCCATGCGGGCAAAAATCTGGCACAGGTCCAAGATCCTGAGATGGCAACAAGTCGGCAAAATGTCGGCCAGTGCGATATTTTAGGCCGCGCCGAAGATGTGCTGGACACTTGGGGACCCGGGAACTTTGTGTTTCGGAGAGATATGCGAGGACCTCCAGTTGCCATGAAACTCGGAGACGGATTTATCTTCGCCAACAAAAGCGGGAAATGTCACTGGGCGCGTGGGATGGACGATGTCACCGATCTGGATTACATTAATCTCAAAGAGCCTCTTCTAATCGGTGCATTTGTTACAACAAACATTAACTGTAGACTCGTCAAAGCAGAGTGTTGGAGGGAGTCATCACATGTCTTGGAGTACCTCGGTACGATGCCTTCTTCCTGGGCCAAGTCACAGCAACAGCTCACGTTCCAATTTGGCCAATACGTGGTTGGACAACTCGCACAAACTTGGAATAAGCAAAGAGGCATCACAGTGAAAGAGATGGTTCTTTCGAATCCGGACAACGAACAACTCATCCAATTTATAGATGAGTACTGGGGCGTCCAGGTAAGCTACTGCACTGGAGTGGCTAGAAGGGTCCTTTTGCGGACACTTGTAGCAGATCTGATACCGTCATTTTCGAAGGACTTGTGCCTCGAATGTGCTATTTCCAGGCTGAGGGACCAACTGTTGAAACCGGGTGAAATACAGACCTGGCTAAATTCTATAGGAGATGACTTACGAGAAAAGTTCTTGAAGATGGTCAGAAAGATTCTCGATACCCTTCGGCCGACTGGAGTAGATCCTACGGGGAAGTCCTTCTGTGTTGCTTGGCCATTCGAAGGCGACACAAGTCGTTGCTTCAAGATCCCTATTGAGCGCCATAGCACCTGGCTGAGGATTCTATCCGACTCGCAAGACTGTGCAACCTTTGTGTACATTACAATGGATTGTCTGTGTAAAGATTTGGGGGAAGAGCTTTAGGTAGTCTCGGTATAGAGAACTGTGATATAGGTGTATCAACTACACGCCAATCATTCTAATGATCAGAGGAGCTTATTGAACCATGATGTTATTCAACTATCAGACAGGCCGATTTCTCGTCCCTATTTGTAGTACACCAATTTGTACGCGGGTCCCTAGAGAATAGGCTCTGACTAATCCATGGATCCACCGCTTAGATATAGCCTCTGATAGGCCTAATCCTTTACAGTCTGGAGACAGATTGCTTCAAGTGCAGCGGAATTCCTGATGCTAGTCACAGTAATATTTGCGTCCTCGCAACAGCCGTGATCCGCCCCTTACGAGAGAAGTTGAAACATAGTTGGACGCTGAAGCACGAGGAAGTTTATTTCTTCTCGAAATTGGACACCATGTTTTGGGTCAGGGTACGGAGGGAGCACACCACTCGACCAGCAAGTCTTGTTGAGTTGTTGTCCGTGCATTCAATACCCCACAACCTTCGGCGAAGACTGTATTTGAGCCAGAAGAAAAAGCAACAGGCCCGTCTGCGGGAGTGTCATACAGCTTTGGCGCCAGGCGAACCGGTTTCTGTCTTTTCGATACATGAGCACTGATTGTGCATTCCTCCTTGCCAACTTGAATCTCGTATTGATGACACCCCGGTGATGATTTTCCATTGTGGAGACAAATATAACGTTAATTAAGACGGCAAGAAATAACATTGCAAACCAGTGCAACTGGAGGAAGCGACACAGTAATAAGCTCAGACGACCAGGTTCAACAGGGATGAGTCTCAGTGGGATAGACCAGACATCTTACAGGCTGTGGTAATGTACGGGTCCGCACTGCTGGAGAACTCATGAACATGACGCGACTCAAGCGACTCAAGCGACCTAGACAACGACCTCATAAAGCATAGCCATCCTCTGCCTCTTAGACTTTGATATGCACGATGGCACGGGTCGGCAAATAATATATGTTCTGCCGCAGGTAGATATTTCCGAGATATACAGGGACAGCGTACCCTTGCAGAGCTTCGAGTGCTTGGTATATTCGGGCTTCGTAATTGGAGGTGTACTCGGTTCCTTTGCCGACAAATGTATAGCCATAAGCATCAAAGGGTAATGGCAAACAAAGAGCCATGTAGTCCTTCTTTTCCCATAGGACGGCAACAGTGATCAGGATCACGGTTCAGTTGTTCGCTTACAAGCTTGACCAAGTCTGATCGCGAAAGTGGATGTCGACCGTTTGACGAATGTTTCTGGTGGAAGGACAGGTTCGGACACTCAGGATCAAATTCACATTTATGAGCCAGACCTTGAAGACATGCTTGTGTACAATACTCTTTATTTGGAGGGCGACCCTGACTGGAATCCTTGGGCCCACTTTGAGGATTCAAAGTTCGTTGTCGTTTCCTCCTCTGCACAGGAACCGGAGAAGACGGGATTCGAGGCAGGGCCGTATCGGATTCGCTTGAAGACTCCGGTGTGTCTCGGTTGCCAGTTAAGGGGGGGGGTCGAATTCGGGAACTTTTCTTCGTCGTAGGAGGTAAGGTGAGCGAGGGTCGATGGGATAGCCTTGTGCTCGCCAATCTGAATCTGGTGGACTCATTCTCCTTTCTGATTCTGGGATAGATCTAACCGCCTCTTCAAAATCCACTTCCCACCTATTTAGTCGCCTCATAGCTTCATTGCGCCAGAGTTGGCTGCGTTGCGATTTTTGGAGGGCCATTATCGTCAGCACTAGTTGGGAGCCAATGGCTGTATATGGGTATCGGAAACCATAGCCATCATCCGATTTCGCCTCAACGTCCTTGCTAGGCTCAAGGAGGCAATAGTACAAGGTGGTCGGATCTTCTTCAGTGACATGAAGAACCACCTTTATATGACCATGCGTCAGTACACTATACGGAAGGCCTTTCGTGATCATATACTCAAAAGGCTGTGTGACAGCTGCGCAAGAGAGTAATTTCGCGTCGTAAAGCAGCTTCTCATTGGCATCTGTAGGTAGGGTGATTCGCTGGACAACTTCCTGTACCATATTCATTGGCCGAAGGCCCGCTCGAAGGTAAACGTCAGGAAGCTTATGGGCAGCTTTGTATTCAATAACATATAGAAGGCTCCTTTCACTGCCGCTGCGAATATACACGTAGTTCTGGTCGGCGCGAAGGGTCCGTTTGTCAACGGGTTGTACCTGTCCCGCCTCCTCCGTGACGGTGTTCGTATGATTTTCAAAATTATCCCTCCACCGAGCGGCAACCTGCAGTGTGCCGCAGGTAAGCCAGCCAACCTATCAATCACTTCTTTAACCGGATTCTCCACTTCTGCCATCCTGGTGTCTCACTAGGTCTGACTCACTCGCCAACGGGCGAGTGCATGCTTGCTGTCCTCGGTCCTCGATAACTAAAAGAGGTGGAATCACTCGCAGAGGCTTCGGATGGAAAAGTTGGTATATCTCGTCAAAAAGGGCTTGTTGCACTGCGCGGAAATCCCAGGGGCGAAGGAACGTTGGGCACACACGGCCGACTGGACTTGTGATAGAGCCATTCGTCGTCAGCGAGCGGCTGGTCTGAATAGTAAGAGGTTTCGTTATGCAGCGATGACAAGCTCTAGGATATTCTGCAAATGTTGTGTTCCGGTTGCGCTCTTTGCTTGCTCCGCACGGTGCTTTGCGTCCTCTGCAGTACCAGGGTTTTATGGGTCAGCCTATTACAGACGCAGACCGAAAGATCAACGAACAGATTGAGAAACTCGCCACCCAACATGTTGTCTCAATGGCAACTGTTGCAATCGCTTGGTCCCTATCCAAGCCCTTTATCACGGCTACAATTCTAGGGCTGAGTAAGAAGGAAAGAGTTGACGAAGAGGTTCAGGCTCTATCCTTGTTCTTGGCAAAAAAGTAAGGTCTAAGTGTGAGGACACCACTGAGAGCATGTAGGGTACCTATCAGAAATTGCGTTGGTGGCAAATCGGCATTGTCTAATTTGCTATGGGATTCGCAGCGTGATTAAGTCGCATCCTCAATCCAAGGTACGTCATTCATTTCCAGTAGAAGCTCGTGCTCCCGACGTAGAGCTTTGGCGTCATTTTCTTCAAACCAGAACGCCCATGTGCTTCGTGTATTTATCTCCAGGTTATCGCGGCTTGAACGAATGCCAACATGCTGGACCTGGGGCGGTGCGAGGGCGAAGCGACGCAGCTTTACTCCATCTGCGTATTCCTCAATCATAGAGTCCGTCTGTCCACTCTTACGATCACGCAGGAAGTTGACCAAGTCCGGCACTTGGTCCCGAGGGAAAACCATTGCCTGGGTACAGCAGCCATGCTTGTTCATTTCCACGACACCGCGCATAGGGCTTACATTGTATTTCCCTATCATGAAAATGAGGCCAGTGAATGCAGGGACAGTAATAACACAAATCACTGTGATAGTTAGGACATCCAAATGTCGTCGGGAGGCAGGCCATATGCGACGGGTAAGCATGAGAGCACCGCAGGCTGTACTCATTGTAAGGAGAAATACAAAGCCAATATGGCGATAGGCAAAGTCGTCGTTAGTCCAGCTCAGTGCTGTTTCCGTGTAGAAGAGCCGTAAATATAGCCAATTCTGAGCCTTCAATCGGATTTCTATATCATAAAGCCCACGGAGGGTTTTCGCTAACCATCCATCGGCGAAGATGATATCGTCCTCGAATACTCCAATATATGGGACTTCAGTTTTATAGCATTGGTCGAGGACATATGTATAATCACTACCAATGGGGTCAGTAACCCTTGATCATCAACACGAGTTAAGGGGGAAGAAAAATGAGAAACTCACTAGACCCCTTTCTCATAGTAATTATGGCTCTCTTCAAGGGCCTGAAGCCTCCGAAAATCCTCATCAGATACGTTGTATGAGGATACTGAATCCATAAGCCGATCCATCCAGAGCTGACGCCAACTAGGGTGCAGTTCGGGATTCGTATTGGCAAACAACACATTGACTGACAAGGCACGGCGTTCTCTATCATCAAGCCCGCTGAGGAGAGAGCCGATGGAGGCATCGAAGTAGTTCACATGATCCCGCTTTACTGTCACGAAAGCGAGACACATTCGGGGGTTCGAAGAAGCGATCGTGCTATTTGGCGGGTCGATCTTAGCATTATATGCCGATATATACTGGAGCGCCTCATGTTCCCGGAAAAGACTGTATTTCAGGTCATAGACGTGCGTGTCGTCAAAGAACGCTGAGTGAGGGTCGCGCCAATAATGCAACCTACAGTACTCAAAAGCAAGCCCATATAGAAGCAGAGAGGCCAAGAGTACTTTGCCTGCTAGAGAACTAAAGAAGAGGTGGAATAAGCGCTGCAAATTTGCCAGCGAGCTGGATGGAGATATTTTCATGTTGTCATAATCATGTTGGCAACAGAGATTAGATAGAGGATGAAAGAGGATTTCAATTTTTTCCATGGGGTCCAACAAAGACATTAATAGTCACGAGCCTGTTGCCCCTGCTAGTCCTGCAATAGCGGGGCCATGGGTTTCAGCTTCTTCCAATCAGAAGAACATCAGTGACGACTATCTAGTCTAGACTCTAGTGACTAGACCGCATGAGGAGTAATCAGAATACTAAGATAAAGAGTCACACTTGGTTGGAAAACAACGGCAAATCCCTACCAACACCATTCCATCAACTAGAGGCTGTTCACTCTCGGAAATCTGCTGCCTTTGAGTACTATTACGGGCCGTAGCCTTGCTAACTTCTAACTTACAGGTGGGTTCTACCTATGGGAAGCACTTGCTAGAGGACCCCTGCTGGGGCTGCGAAAATGGCCCTATTGGAAGACGTGGAGCCTCGTTCCACTCAAGGGTCGCAAATAATTGTAGTCGACCGAGTGCTGTGGGGAGGAGCTGATCATATCAGCGATCACAATGAAGGTTAATGCGGCGTCTCGTTTGTCTGGACTGGTTTAGTAGCTACGCTGACAGCAGCGTGCTTCAGTCGGAGGCTAGTTCAGTTTCGGGCCAGATTCCAGCTAACTTTTTTAGATCGACCGGTCCGACTCCGCAGCAGACATAATGTGGATAGTTCTTGGATCCTCTCGGTATGAATGGCTGGGTTTTAGATTATTCTACTTTAGTATCTTAATATTAACCCGTCCTCCGTGCTCCCGCAAATCAATCTAAGGGGGAGACGTACCGTTTCCAGGAGGACTCCAGTAGATCAACCAATACGCAAGGAGCCGCGGACCTGCCGGATGTTCTTATAATCCTGATCAAATTTCAGGCGCACAGGCTGGGACCAGTCTGTTTCCAAGTTATTATGGTCACATATCTAACCCTGTCCACCAAGGCAGTCTTGTTGTTAGACCTATCTTGGCTTTCAAGGTATTCTCCCAGTTCAGCTAGCATGGTACTTCTACTAGTAGTCACTGGAACTGGCAGGAAATGACTTTCCTACTTTGGCTATGGATGCGAGCCATCACCTCTTAATAATTTCTGGGCCCACCCTCTCATCCATTAGCTAACAACCTATGAGAACCCCCTCACAAACTCACAAGCCATCCCCAGGGACCTAATGTAACCAGACTGTGTGCATTACAGCTACAAGAATCAGTTTAATAAATTCTAAACCTAGCAGGTTTTGCCACGCTCTCCATCCTCACCAGTGTTGAAGAGAACCAACAGAAGAAGTATATGGAAGATTTAATATACAAGGTGGCTCACCTGTACGTGGGCTGAGTCTCGTAGCTGCAGCGTATCTTTTCCTAGGGCTGTTGAGTAGAGGCCGGACAGAAAGCACTCAACCAAACATAGAACTTACAGTTGCATCATTCTGGTTGTTCCAGATTGGTGGCAGGCACCTGCTCTAGATCAGACCAACAAGACTGCATTAATGGGCTGATGACTGGGATGAAGCCAAAGGAGGGGCTCAATATCTCTATGAGAGTAGACAGTACACGCTGTTACAATGGAGAACCTCTTCCCTAGTAAATGGACTCTGCTCTGGCTGTCGTTCCGGCTACTTGAACGTAGTGTGTATACTAAGCAAGGACTATTATGAGAGCTAGTCTGTCAGAGCAGTGATTCCTCCAATGAGTATCCAGACCTGTTGGCTAGTTTGCTTGAGGGTGTTAAGCTAAAGCTTGGGCCCATCTACAGGGACTTGTGGGTAGCTGTTAGAGTATTATACCGCTATGATTATGGATATGACACCCTAGGCTGACGAGTACAAAGTCCAGACGCCTTTTTGACCTAGTGGTATTAAAAATCCAACGGTATCCGACTGTACTTCTGTGATCATAATAGCATCCAGTAGGAGATTATCACTGCGGCAGGAGGCCTTACTTTGACACTAACTTCAGATTAACCATCATTCCCCGAGCAGCCAGACTTATTGATCTGTTGCTTCATAGGATGACTTGCTAGAAGGGTGTTTGATAAGGGATCTTTATTAATTCCGACAGCGGGTCTTATTAGGTTCGCAGCGTCTTCTCTAAATGCGAAAGGCCCTATATCCTCAACACTTGTAGGCCTTGCAAAATATAGACAATAAGGGATACCCGGCTCACAAGGTGTGAAACCTGCTATGGACAGGCTTCGTTCGGCTGCTGACAGCGGACACAGGGAGGGTCTGGTGCTGCCTAGTTAGATACAGGTCTAAGAATCGGAGATACTTATGCTATTTCGCTGTCTGAGTGGATCCTTAATATAAGTAGTGAGGGGTATCATAATGGCATAGCAGTGAGAGCGACACGAGCGAGTCATTTTCGTGCATACCTACACGCTGGATCTGAGTCCACTCCGGGTTGAATTTGGCTGGCATTAGCAAGCCTCGGAAGTTGTCTCGTCCGTGTTAGCTCATTAGATGTGGCCGCTGCAACTCTGTATAACCTTTGCACAGCTCCAAGTTGAGCAAGGAGATTGATCATGAAAAGGCACAGTCTACTTCTAATTAACACTGTATAGGGATTGCTACCATAGCATTGACTCATTGTCCGGCTTGCTGGCAAGATGGAGGCTACCTTGTCTACCTTTCCAGAAAAAATGGTGAGACAGCATTACAGACGAACTAACTAGTAAAAGCTATTAGTGAGAGATTTAAATGCACACCACTGACTGGCCAAGAGTTGCACTTTAGGTATCGAAGATACAGAGTACTCCGAGATGTTATAACGTAACCTGGAAACACAAACGTAGTTGACAAGGGCGAGACGCTGCTTTGCACGCTAATGTCGACTCTGCATGATGATAACCTCGCTGTGCAAAGAGAAAGCGAATACGGGAAGTCAATGGACAGACCATATGGCTAATAAGAAGACTAGCTCCGCCAGAGGCCATGAAAATCACATAAATAGTCGATCGCTGCCCTCTCGCCCTCTTGAATCATCTATCATCACATAGCGAAACATCCGCTGCAAGACCCTAAGCACAAATTTCCAGCTATATCGACCATGTTTGTCAAGGCTTCCCTCCCTATCCTCGCTCTCTTTGGCCTTCTGGTATCTCCCCGTTTCCCTTGTCTCCCATCGTTGTGTCCATACCCATGCATACTAAACTGTTCTCCAGGCCAAAGCCAGCCAGTCCGTCATCCCAGGTTACAACATCGTCGACATCGAATGGGAGGTGCAAGTCACTGCTGGCGGCCCTACCGTCAATGTGACAGGCACTATTGAGGAGGTCTACGCCCATCTTAAGACCCTCAACCCTGACTTTGAGAACGAGTTTCCCCCTGCCGACCACAACGACGCCATCAAGGCTCGTGGGGCTGCCTACACCGTCAGCAATTACTTTTGCCAGGGTCGTTGGCCCGGCTGTAGCTGGGGGCGTATTCAGGAGGGCATCAGATACCTAAACGGTGTGCCTGGACGGCCAGTAAGTCTCTAAATCTTCCCCAAGAAAGCTTCTTCCTTGCTAACGCACTGCTATAGTCCAACGGGCCGGGCCCCGGCAATTGCGGTCGCGTAAGCTGCTCTTACAACTCTGCCATCTGGTGGTGCAACGACGTGAGTGCTTTTATCAGTTCTTTTGAAACCACCAGTTAAGTATGAGTGGATGGCTAACGAGAGCCCTTCGCGGGGGGGACAGAACAACTACCAGTACACCCTTAATTCGTTCTATGACATTGCAAGCGGTGCGAGCGTCGTTGGCCAAAATTGTCTCATTGGTACCGATACCACTTCTGGCCAGGTCTTTTATACCGACAATTGGAACGTGATTGTCCGGGCCGATAGCTGCTAGATTTACCACATGTTGAGCATCCGAATCAGCGGGCAGTTCTTGTGATGGCCCGCTGCAGTGCCCAAATCCTACGTGTTTGGGGACGGATTTGGAGTCGCAAGATTACCGGGCTATAACAGGTTTCTAAGTCATTAATGGCGGATTATTGCCATCTATGCAATTTACAGAATCTACTCCATACGCACGAAATATCTACGAAAGGGAAAGCAGTTAATGTAAAGGATTTGCTAGATAGCTTGAAAATAATTTAGCGATTAGTAGTAATTTGGGCCGCACAGTGTAAGCTGCGATACTGAATACTGCTAGCGCACCGTGTAGCCTTCCCACCCACAGCCAGATAGCTTTACTCCCTAAGGCTACATTCCTGGCACCGGAACCTCGGGAATTCGCCCATGATGCTTGACTCTTGCGGCCTGGCAGGAAGGCTCTAGGAGATTTTACATATTCCTGACCTGCGCAGCAATATTGTTGTACCTTGTCAAGCTCATTTTCAGCCATGCAGTGGACTACCCTCCGGTGGGTTTACGAAACTTCTGCTGTTCCGTCCCCAGCGTAGATCTGCTCAGGACTAACACCCCGGTTGCCGACTTCAAGGGGAAGCGAACAATCAGTGGCAACCATACCAGGGCAATCGCTGGACTAGTGTCGAAGATCGTTAGCAAGTAGTCTTGTCATGCTATCAGAAAACATTCCGCTCTCCTTTAATACAACGCTTCACAACGTCTTCCAGTTTGCTCGCCGCTCATACAGCTGCCTGCTACTTGGAGTATAGGCACCACGCCTTGAAAAACTGCCTAGCATTTCACGCAAAACAGTTGAGTTTTCTTTTTTTTTGGCCGATAGGCTTCTCATTAAGATCTAGCTCCTCGCATTAGTCGCAATTAGGCAGAGAGAAAGGGACCAGAAAGAACAATGGTAAACATACTTCTACAAGCCTTTTGAGGCTGGGGCTTATGTTGGTCAAAACTCAGACTGATCTCCACAACGCAAAGTTTGTCTCCACTGGCCAGTTATCCCAATTTAGATGACTGAATCAATGGCTTTTCTGCTTCTATCACTGCGAGTCAGCCAGTATCAGGGTCGTAACCATTGTGTTCATACTTCTTCCCAATCAAACGCCTTAATTTAATCCATATTGTCGATTCGCTGTGCGTGATGTGTCTTTGTCTGCCTGTCACGATGTAACGTAGGGCATGGATTATCCGTACTAAATTTGGTTGACCCACAAGGATCCATTCGAGGTTCGCGACGGACGACTCGCTGCTAATACATGCTAGTCCAATGCTAATAACAGGGATTCGAGAATAAGTTGACAGGAAATTTTATCTAGGTAATACGTTGTCAGCCCGATCATCTGTCGAGATCTCCCCATGCCAAGAGGGAAACAACAAACAAACTTTTAGAATGATAGAAATTTTATCCAAATGACACCAACCTTTTTTACTTTTTTTAAGTACCGCCCGGGACCTTGAGGTTAAGCGTCCAGTCACAGGCTTAGGTAGTGTTGGTTCCGTTTTTGTCTTTTTCCTTCGTACCTTTTCTGCTTTTCAGACTCATTATTAATAAGGCCCGGACAACCTGTCCTGCTAAGCCACAACAGAAAAGGGCACTAATGCATGACCAATGGGCCATCCAGCAATATATTATATAGAAGGGACAGGTCCCTGACCTGTATCGCGTCTAGACCCGACACTCTTCTGTTTCTCTCCCCCCCAAGATCCCCGTGGCTTTACATGCCATTCCCATGTACCGCAATAATGCAACCCGCGGCCTAAATGCGGCTCTTCGCGTGTTATGCTCCTTTGCGGAAAGGATCCTTGAGCACTGGAAATCATGGCCGAAGAAGAGACAAAGGCATGCTTTGCTGGTCGTCCTGACGGGGTTTATGTTTTGGCTTGGTCTGAAACTAGGATCTGGCCTATTCTATGCACGTTACATCGATGTCTGGGAGTGGGAGACAACGTCCCGCTTCTTGAATGCGCAAAACACCAACGAAATCCGAGGGAGTAGTGACGGCGATGATATTTGCGATTCCTTCCCATCATACCTCCTCTCGCGCGTTCAAGTTGTTCTCAAAATCAGCAGTACAGAGCCTCCTAGCCGGGTCGATACCCATCTGGCGACTGTTACCCGCTGTATAACTAATCTCATTGTTTTCTCTGACCATGAATCAGAAATCAAGGGTCATCATGTATACGATATTCTTGCAACTCTTCCAGAAAGCTTCTGGGGGAATAGCTCTGACTTTCAGGCGTATAGCGCGCTCCAGCGCGGCGATCTCGAGACTGTTGGGGGTTCTCAGGGCTGGACACTTGACAAATACAAGTTCCTACCCATGGTCGAACGGGCTTATGAAATGAATCCAACCGCTCAATGGTTTGTTTTCATCGAGTCTGATACATACCTCGTGTGGGACAATTTGTTCCGTCTTCTTGACCAGTTCAACCCGTCCTTTCCTTTATACTTTGGCTCCCCGACTCCTGGAAAGAGCCACACTTTCTTCGCCTATGGGGGCGCTGGGTTTGTGCTATCGACTGTGGCAGTCCAAAGGCTGGTAGCTCGTAAGGTTAGGAGCAATGGCGTGTACAGCCAACCTCTGTTGAGTCAGCGTTATAAGCGTTTGATCAATGAGGATTGTTGCGGAGATTCAATACTCGGATGGGCACTCCATCAAAGTGGGGTGAAGCTGTCCGGGATGTGGCCAATGTTCAATCCACATCCTGTGCATGGGGTTCCATTTAATGAATGGCATTGGTGTCAACCAGTGATTAGCATGCACAAACTATCGTTGCAAGATATGACTGAGCTGGCGAGATGGGAGAATCAACGTGGCCGCAAGGTATGCTTTTTCTCATGGCCCTTACTTGTTCCATCCTCGACGGCTCCTAACACTGATACTCTATAGCTTCCATTACTATATGCCGACCTATTCGAGTTCACGAAATTGGGCGCCATTGACTATAAAACGGAGTGGGATAATGGTGACTGGGGCGGATGGCAAGAGCCATCCAAATCACCCGCCCATAGGTCTGTTGAAGCCTGCGCGGCAGCATGCCATGAGCATCCCCAGTGTTTTTCATATACCTATGCCCATTCTGGTCACTGTGTTTTCGTTCCATCCATGCGACTAGGAGCGCAAAACCCCGCCACAAAAGACACGTCGCTAACAGCCGGGTGGGACCTGGAGAAAATCAAGCAGTTCCGGGATACTCACAAATGTCAGAGACCTCAGTGGGTGAAGCCAAGTACAGACCGCATTTTTTAACGCATGCATATGACCACCTACCCTTGCTGCCTAAAGGCCCTTCCCGTGTCGGCAATGTCATCATATTTCCCTAACATCGCATGGACCTCGATCTATAGACCTGATGTCTACAGCGGTTGTGGACAGTATCTCAAATCCTTATTAGGCAATGGTTGCGATCGTAAATTTGTCTCAATGCTTAACAGGAGGTTGGAGAAATGGTTGAGACATAGGGGAGGGCGACATTGTTGGCTGTGGTTGGGATGTGGAAACCACTCTACTAGATTATGAGGAATCAAGGGGTCCCTGAGCAGCAAGATACACTTATAAACCAGAACCCCCAAACCTTCCTTGATCTAATCTATTATCATGACATGAGTCCCTCGTCGCTTTTTTTGAAATTCCAAAGCCAGCCTTGTCTGAGTGCGCCGCACAACTGTTCCGTGAACGACAACCGGGAGATTCACATGATTAGCTTTCAGGTGCTTCTTCTTCCCACAAATATTCACCTACCCCTTCGGCCGGCCCGGGAGCGTTCACATGTTTTTGTAGAAAATGCCTCTTGAGTGAACCAGGTGTTACATAGTCCACCACATGGTCCTTCGGGGGAAATCAGGATTTAAGACACAGAGAAAGCATCTCATATGTCGCTCTTCTTTAGACTTGACCAGCACGGATTTTGTCGCTTAGCGCAGAACATTCGCGGTCTCATCATCCACCAAGTGCCGTTGCCGTCTCGCAGGAGCGCCTGCAATGTTTGATTTTTGGATTCAGCACGACGATTCTGTAGCCAGCTTGCCATCGCATGACGGGTTAACTCGGAGTCCTTCCCTACTGACGCCTTTTCTGTGTCAGGTATAGGAGGGAGAAATCATGTTAATTCGCTCAGAAAAACCCGATAGCACCAGATCTATGCAATTCGTGCCGCATAGTCTATAAAAAGAAGAACCAATGGCCAGTTAAGCTCCCAGGCAAGCAGAAATTCCATTCTCGCGAAAATCAAGGACAGTCGGGGGGACGCGACGGGCGCCAACTCACGGGGGCAAAAGGAGGTGGCGAAGTGCAGAACACGGGGTATACAGACCAATAGCAAAAATGCCTCAAAGTCTTGAGCCGGACGTCCGCGAAAGGGTGGAAAACAGCGACGAAAGTTGGCCATAATCTCGAGGGGGGAAGGAGGAAGCTATATAGACCACGCACCGGGATGCCAAGGCTCAATCACGCGCTTTCCCCGAATAGGCACGCTATACCGCTTCTAGTAATTCGCCGTCACCGAAAACTACGGAGTAGTAGTGCCCGTTAATCTGTACAAGAGGCTTGAGGAACTCCTTATAAGCCAGTGCAGTGCAAGCCACAAACTTCTAGGTAGTGAATGATTTCATTAAGCATCCTGCTGTTGTGGTAAATTGCCCCTAATGATTTCATGTCTTAACGAGGACAAAGGCCTTAGGACGAGCGTTAGGGCTGGTCCCAGAGATATGGCTAATGAGCTGCCGGGTAAAAGACGTCTACAGCTGTATTCATGATCACGATTCCTCCATATTTTCTATACATCCCTTACTATGATCCCAATTGTATATTTTGAACCAGCTTTAGATATTGCAAGGCATGCCACCTATTATCTCACTCTCCCACACTGACTACAGCGAGCTTAAGGGGTAACGAGAAAGGCTTTATATGTCTTTTAGTTCAATAATCGCCGGTATTGAAAGTCTAGAGATCGCTGGCCAATTCTGTAGGAGCCCATGACTCTTACTATTCCAATACAGCCCTCTTATAGGTGGGGGACCCGCAATTTTCTTGTTCGCGGTTCCGCCCCGTGTGTCAGAGTACCTACAAAAGCCGGCTGTTGCCGCCATCTAATTCATCCAACCTAGACAACTCATATCAAATATTTGCTTAATTTCCCGTAAATATGCCGAAGACTCTTCGAATTGCTACTCTCGATGTGTTCGCTACGGAGCCCTACTCCGGCAACCCTTTGGGGGTGGTCTTTCTGTCCAATGAACCCGGATCTGGTCTTACACAGGAAAAGAAGCAATTGATCGCACGCGAGTTCAATTACTCAGAGACCATTTTCATCCACCCCCACGAGAAGACAGACACCTCAAGAACCATCGATATTTTCACTACCGATGAAGAGCTCCCGTTCGCCGGTCACCCCACCATTGGCGCAGTAACCTGGTTTCTCGAGCTATCGCCAGATGAGAATGATCGGAAAGTGCAAACCCTCATCACAAAGGCGGGCCCGTTCGCAATAGCTAGAGCTCCGTCCTCTGGACCACGGTTCGTTACTGCCAGAATCTCTCACAATACTCGCCTTCATACGGCGAGGTTCCCGCAGTCAGAGCTGCTACGACTTCATCCGTCGCTGAAATCATTCCTTCCGGGCGATACTAGCTTCCCGATCTTTTCTATTGTTAAGGGAATGAGCCAGGTGCATGTTGAGTTGCCCAGTCTTGAGGCCTTAGCCGCTGTTCAGGGACCCCTCGGCGGCGAAGTGGTTCCTGCTACGTCGGTGTCCGAGGGAGGTTATCTGGATGCAGGGTGGGAAGGGAATGGTCTCATTGTGATCTACTTCTATGTACCCAATGTTTATGATGAAGCTACAGGGAAGACGGTCATTCGCTCCCGGATGCTGCTGAGGAGTTTTGAAGACCCTGCCACTGGGAGTGCTGCGAGTGGGCTGGCTGCGTATTTGACCTTAACAGCTCCCAAGGATTCGTGCAAGACCGCATTTGACTATAATGTTGTACAGGGCGTGGAAATGGGAAGGAGAAGTGAAATCGGTGTCGCTGTTACTGTGGATGAGGAGGACAGGGGGAAGTTAGAGAGCGTCGAGCTGCGAGGAACTGCTGTCCAGGTTACTTCTGGCGAAATTGTTATTTAAACCTGTGCTACCTTTCAACCCCCATGACTTACCTGGGATTGCACTTTCCACCTCATGGTTTGATGTATATGGCCTCGCCGGTTCTAGTATAGGGTAGTATGGTATAGAAACTTATCCGGATTGAGTGACTCATACTTAGTGGATCATCAGGATGACTCAATGAGTCAGAGTCGTTAAACTCCATAGCTAAGGGTGCAACCCAATACAAACAGTGATTTATCCAGAAGTAGGGTTGATGCCTCGAATATTACCGATTCGGCGCTCGGGAGCGATGCTTAGATATTGGTTGGTTTTCTAACTGGAAGAAATTAACAAGATGGCACATATCCATGGAACCTCATTTATCGTTCACACCTCGTCCAGTTCCCGACTCTAGAGAAATTACTAACTCCAACTCTTCGATATCCTTGCAGCAAGTACACACTTTAAACTCTGCTTGAATCTTGGCCATTGAACAGTCTTATAAATGACTTCCTCCATCTCCTTTCGCAAGCTGCTGTCTTGAGCAATACGTGGTTCAAAGAACCGCTCTTTGGTTCCTGGTTCATTTGTAACTTGTTGTCCTCACTTTGCTGCACGTTCTTGAACTCATCGCAGGACAAATAAAACTTTCGTCTATATCCCAAGTAGAGCTTCTGCCGAAAAGAGTTCAGCAGTCGTCGTACCATATGGCTACATATTGTAGGATCCAAATTTTGCTGGAATCTTGCCTTGCTCTTGATACCCTCCGTATTTTGAGTATAGCCGAGGCAGACATTATGTCCTTTGGGCTGAATATTATATGCTTACAGCTCTCCAGATCATCAATAGTGCAGTGAGGTCTAAAGGTACCGCGATAAAGACCGGGCCAGCACATTCAACCACATTAACCCATTTTCGGATCACTACGAGCTGAGCAACATGCCCGCACCCCCTGCCAAACTGGCTATGCTCCATGGTCTCCCGCCTGAGTTACTATTGGACAATGTTGAAAGATGTCTCGATTTCACCACGCTATGGAGTCTGCTACAAACTTCTCGTCAGTTCCAGTCAATCTTATATTCCCGCGCTCATAAGATGGTAGAGGCCATGTTGAAGGTGATCATTCCACCCCAGATTTGCGCTTATATGCGCGATGTAATCAATATTCGAAAGGGATCTTTCAAGTGCAAAACTTGGGCCAAAATTAAAGAGTGGCTCTGGGAAGATTCTAAGCCTCTACCCTTGGGAACATCGCCTGATATGCTTTGGAAACTCGTTGTGCTAGCGCATAAAATCCATGATCTAGCGCAAGCTTGCATCGACCGCTGCCTCGAGAAATGTTTTCCAATGGAGCCTGAGCTATTGCAGGGAGATCCATTCATAGAAGTTTCTGGACGAAAGTAAAAGGGGATGATATAAACGGGAAGATATAAAGGCTCCATCGTGGCTTGAAGAACAAAGGAACCTTAGCCTTTTGGCAAATATAATTCTTCCTTGAGCTCAAGGCTGCAGGTCTCAAGAGGAGCCTAAAGTGGTCTTCGGGGGACCTTCATCAGTTAAAATCTGCTACCCTTGATGACTTCTAAGACGAGCTTGAGGGGCAGCAGACTTTAACTACCTTTGACTTTGTGGTAGAGCTTCAAACAGTGGACTGCCACGGTGACAAAAGCCACCATTTGAAGCCTCTCAATTCCAAGGGAAAGGATAAGGGAACGTAAGGCGCTTCCCACGGCACTCTTCTCCGACTTCCCAATCCATGAATAAAAACCCATCTGTGCAGCGCCCCAGTTCCCAGGACTTTCTTGGTTGTGTCCGTTATGAAATGAGTAGGGATGACTATTTTTGCAATTTCACTAATTTCATAAACTGCAGAGAAATACGACGTACTAAAAATTGAGTGCAGACGTTCCGAGCAAATCTGGGCATATATCCACAACAATACACTGGGTTGGAACTCTTTTAATCCCTTCTCAATGATGATAGACCCAGATATGAGCACACCGTCAATACTGCCACTCGATCCGCATTGCAAATTGGGCTTTTTTCTTCACTCGCCAGGCCGCTAAACGCATCTGTCACCTCTACAGTCACAGAATACGCTACTGTCGACGCTAACAGTTTGCTATCAACCTTGCACATTGGCGTTATTCAGACAGCAACCGGAGGATTTAGCGGCACCACGTAGAAGCGAACACTCGATCGGAAACCTCAGTTACACAGGGATTATGTATTCGGGGTTGTAGACGTCCAGAGTCGTCTAATCGGAGGCGTGAAAAATCCCGACGGTTCAATTCGGCCTGCATTGATCTCCAGACCAAGAATATTGATGGAAAGATCTATAACTTCCTACGAGGAGCGGCATCTTCTGGAGGTGACCCAGGGGAAGAGTTTTTGGTTGAGGAGCCGAGCCACGAGTACCTAGACGGGGGCAGTGGGTGTTGGGTGCACGCTTTCTCGAGTAATGTAGAGTCGGGATGGATGCTGGAGCAAGTGAGTGATTACTAGGGTTTCGGGTCTAACAGTTTGACTGATGATGGTGGATATGCAGGTTTGGGGCTTTGAGGTGGTATGCGGCGAACGCTACCACACACGCCAGGTTATGGCGGCTGACAGAAAGGGGACTATGCTCTGGGACCGTATTGTCTACAAAGGGCAAAGTGGGATCTAGCATGTGGAGATTCATCATAAATTGGGGACCGTATTTGATACTATATTTTTGCTTCTTGCGCTGGTGATTACGATGACGTAACATAACTGGTGTCGTTTAGCTGATTTTCTGTACCCTTCTTGCTCCGTCAAATGAACTGACATAATTTGAGCATCAATCTGCTGAACAATTGATAAACAGAGACATGCAAAATATTACGGCGGTCAAACTTACAATCAAGCATGTCATGGATAAAGTTTTAGCATATTGAATGTCCTGGTAGGCTGTGATATGTCATTATCAACCCTTGTTGACATAAATTTGTAATGGTAGTCCCATATACCCTGGATTTAGCTAATAATCATATTGATTTATTAAGATGTAGAAACACTAAGCCATTCAACCACAAAGGGGCACAATATATAACCAAAACTATATCCTCAAGCAGCATGACTATAAGTGGATTGGCCAGGATCACCACAACCGATTATGTGAAACGTCAGTTTGCTTGAGTAAGAAATATCACCTATAAATTCGGCCCGAGACTCCACCCCAAACATGACCCCTGTTCCACAGTAGCCACAATTGACCGGTGCACCATCTACTCAAAAAAGATAATGATTTCAAAAGGTGATCTATCTGAAATCCGAGTGAGCTGTAAAAAACCGGAATGCGTTTTGATGAAAACAAAGACAACAAACAGTAGCCGGATAGGCTGGGTAGGGTTACAAACATTGTATTGGCCCCGACGCAAGGCAAAGTAGCACAGATGCATGTTTCGCGGGTGAGCTCCACATTTTGTGCTATAAAAGTATACAGCAGTGATAAGCTCCCTCCCCTACATCATTTAATAAGAAAAAATTACAGTCAATTGACTAAGGTGAGAAAAAAGGAAAGGAGCAAAAAAGATGGAGATGCGGGGAATTGAACCCCGGACCTTTCACATGCTAAGCGAACATTATACCACTAAACCACATCCCCATGATGATCGTTATTGCCCTACCAATATTGTCATAACAAGGGATGTCAGTACTTAATCAGCATATCGGGCGATACCTTTGAGAGACAGCGGATAGTCTAGAACTCCCCAAACCCTCGCAGGAATGCGGTGACCCACGTGGAGAGACATTCCAGCGAAGGTATGGTTCTAGACCATTAGTGAGTTATGTGGTGTAAATATTTCCGACCGCCTCTTCAATGGAAATGAGACAATGAGATGGGGCCTGAGCACCACTGCGAGAAGTCGGATATGCTTCGGAAGTTATCCAAGTTGCTTCTTGTCTGACATGATGCAAGTTAGGCTGCCGCATATATTCCGAAGTTCCCACTGTAAGGCCGTTTACTTTGTGAAATTGCCAGGATTCTCCCGTGGAGGGTTTAATTATAGCTGTAAGATGACGGAGTGAGTGGAGTGAGGTCACTTCAAAACATAAGTGCCTGCCGTCGTGGCTGTGGGCATAAAGATTACCCGGCTGAGACAGGCAACCGAGTTTTTTTGCTGAGTCGACCGGGATTCTTTCTCAAGGAGATGATACATGCATACAAACCGACCCGGCTTATCAACCCGTGTCGCCATATTCGGGGCCGTTGTACGAAAGGGGAGATTTCCTGTGAAACCTACAGTGACAGCTCACGAGGTGGAGGACCGATGACGCTGCATCTTCTAGTACTTTTAAGGTACTGTATGCAACCCACAATTCAAGGTGGGGAACTGCTGTGGGCACTTGGGAAGCCAGTAAGAGTTGCTGGATGGTCATCGAGGGCACTCGGGCGCTAAGTGTGCGCCTGATGATGACGATAACCATCAATAAAAGTGGACTTGGGAAACAATCTAGGTCAACCGGTCATGGAAAATTTAATTGAGATGGCTGGCGGGAATGAAATGAATGGATACCAATCGATACGCTGTCGGAAACATAATACCAACGTGAGGCTGCATCTTCAACCTTGAAAAGCAAAACCTGGAACCGCCCGGTAAGATACACTCTAAGCCTCTTTGGGTAAAGTCGAGTATCCGTGACTGAGTGTTGGTGGGGTTCTTCTCAGCACCGCATGCAGGAACGAACAGGCGACAGCCAATCGGGATCCCAGGTCAGGTGGTGCCAGCCACCCCCAGCCACCTCAAAGCCCAGCACCTGATCCACGGCCCCCATGCAACCAATCAGGCCGCAACCTAGGCATAACCTGAGCCGTAAGGTTGATCGCCCTGATCGTCTTATCGACTCTTGTTTGGCGTATTTTCCCCTCTCTTTCTTCTTCAGTCCCGTAACTCTCTTTTTCTCCTACCTCTTCTCGCTTTGTCTTCTCCCTCGCGTCAAACATCTTTTACCCCCTGCAGGCTTTTATTGGTGTTAAGCCCCTGTCGTGAAAGACTCCGGTGTGGATTGGCACCATCATTAGTCTTCACCCTTCTGTTTGTTATTGCATAGCTTCCTCGTATTATTGTACTACACATTGACCCTCTATCGCGACGGATGTGGTGGTCTCGAGCTGTATCACGTTCCTTTTATTAGTTTATCTTCCGTTCATCTCGGCCGTTTTTTCAATTGGGTAGTCATTCAAATATGGCCTCCAAACCGTCCAGGTTGTCGTTGCTAAACCACGCCGCGGGTATCTACGCCGACATGTCCGTCGACGGGCCCGCCATCGGGACTCTGGTCCTGGTCGTCGATCGCGCGAAGAACCTGCCCAACAGAAAGACCATGGGGAAACAGAATCCCTATTGCGCCGCTCGTTTAGGAAAAGAGGCGAAGAAAACTGATACAGACCTGCGTGGTGGTCAGACGCCGAGATGGTACAGCTGAGAACCCTCCGATGCTTCATTCCCAGGATTTCCATCAGTTCCGGTCTGTGTATGCTGATTTTTTTTTTCTCTTAGGGATCAAGAAATTCGGTTCACTGTACACGAGTCCCCAGATTATTTCAGGTTGAAGGTATCTATATTCAACGACGATAAGAGAACCGACCTCATTGGCGAGACCTGGATCGATTTAAAAGACCTCATCATTCCGGGAGGCAGCCAGAGTGACCACTGGCATCCTTTACAATTTCGTGGGAAGTATGCCGGTGAAATCCGTATCGAAATGACTTACTACGACACTAGACCAGAAGATGAGGCAGTGATTGAACGACGGACTCAAGCAGCGGAGAAGGTCTACACTCACAGCAAACCCAGTGGCTCAAGCTCAAGCTCAAACCTAAACTCAACCCCGAGTCCAGCGCCGATGAGCTCTTCCTCATCCCTGTCAGGGCCTCGACAGCTGAAAGATATTAAACGACGTCCTCTGCCCAACGATCCTACCGGGTTAGGTCCGGCACGCCCTGCACTTCCGGAGAAGATCGTTTCGGCTCCTCCAGCACCAACACAATCACCACCTCGTCCTCCCCCTGAGCACGCACATTCCACTTCTCCCCGCCCAGTTCAGGAACAGATTCATTCTACGCCTCCGTCGGTTGAGTATACACGCCACCAGTCCCGACATCCAGTGCCTCCAGAGGCCCCTTATGATGCGATGGCTTATGGCCCACCACCATCACGCTCAGGGAGAACCTACGAAACTCCAGATGACTTCCACCGAGAATGGAGTCACCCATCCGCAGCCCATCATCCTCTACCGTCCTCCAAGCGCCCTCCACAGGAGTCACAGTACCATTCGTACCGTGAAAGGCCAGAGGCTTTTGATACGCGCTCTCACGCACGGCCGCGGTCCGGATATGGCAATATGCCCCCCGCGGATTTTCGCTCGTCTAAGCATGATCGGCCAACAAGTCGATCCGGACCAGAGATGCATGCACCAATGCCCGAGGCAACACCGCCTCGTCCAAGTAGCCACCACAGCAACCAATATGCACTCCAGTCTGCGGAGGAATACATGCCTAGCGAGCTAGTCCATGGGCGCCAAGTCTCAAGATACGCCCACCGTTCTCAGGCTAGCCTTCACGATCCTCCCGTAGAATACGGTCGCGAACCGGTGGAGATTGAACCACATTATCGCTCGCATAGCAACTCTCTCGTCAACGAGACCAGTCCATTCCGCCCTCGTAGTAGTCGTGAAAGCCTGCCGGCTGAATACGCAACGATGCAGCCTCGAGTGGAAGACGAAGAGGAGGAGGGCCCTCCACCGCCACCCCCGGTTCATCGGTCAGGCCTGGGTCAGTCCAGTCAGCAGTTAGTACCGTCACCAACCCCTTCGTACCAAGCTTACTCGCCAGAGTTTGCATCCCCACGGACCTCCAACGAAATCAACCTATCCCTCCCGTCGAACCTGCAGTCCGATGGGGGCCGGCTCCAGGACCTCCCCCCACATACGAACGCGCCACCCATGCCACCCAGTCTAGTCGCTGGGTTTGATCCCGCCATTGCCGAGGCCGAATCAGACCGTGCTGCGCATGAAAGACGTCAGAGCCGAAGGCGCAGTGAGCTGATCGAAGAGGTCATCATGCCTCCTGAACCGACCTCCGTCATTGCTCCTTACCCCGTAGATCCCTCTCCGCCCGCAGTGGACGACCGTCGATCGCTCCACAGTAAAGGGTCAACCATTTCGGCTGAAACTCGTCTCGTCCCTCGGAGGAAATCCGTTAGCCCCCGGCCACCGCTCGTGGGGGAACAGGATTCATCCCAAATTCCCTTTGGGCCTGATTCGTACGACGCCTTTAATCCAAACGCCGCTCGCGCAGCAGTCATCCGTGATCTAGCACCGGCGTACGACACGCCAGCACAGGCGATGGAAGCGGCCAGACGGTCCGAGAGGGAAGCAGCGCGGGACCCAGGTCCAATCATCGGTGATGATGGTCGGGAGATCGATCCCTCCGATCATCTGCCCACCGATACATGGGCACCGGAGCCAGAGCGCAAGACGAGGAAATCAGGCGTTGTAGTCCGCTTTAAAAATGTTCCCAGAAAGACGAGCCCCGGGCCGCCACCACCCCCCGTCAAAGAGTTCACCCCTCGATCCAAGCCCCTAGTCGATGGGCGGTATCGGCGTTCTCAGTCATACGTTCCTGAACCCGCCAGTCGAACATCTCCGGGTGATATGAACCGCGGCCGCGCCCTCTCGCCGTACGGACACGGAAGGACACTGAGCACGCCGAATGCAACCCCATCACCCCGTTCCCATCGAAGCTCTGTCTCCCCGTCTCCACGCGGTCACTCCCCGTCACCCTTGTACGCAGCCGCCGGGCCACCAATCCCTGCCAAGGTGCCGATTGCACAGCCGATGAACCAGAACTATCCCGTGGTGGGTGGCCCTCCAACCATGGACGCGCTCAGTCGAGAGTTACATACAATCGATATTGGGGGTGTGGGCTGTACCAATGGACGGGCGCTGAAGAGATATGTCCCCAGAGTGCCAGCAGGGTATGCCGCATGATTTAGAGTTCGTGACATTGACTTGTTTTGATGGAACTTCTTTCGGGCTTCTGATATTGCATGGAAAATGAAAACGTGTGGATATCCTTTTCGGGTTATTTTCGGGTGGCGTTTGGGTGCATACCTAGGTACAAATATCTATACATATGCAGATGATATTTGGCAGGCTTGTCTTGTGATGGGTTGAAAACGAGCCATGAATAGAATGATTGCATTTCATTATATTGCATTAAAGCATTGTCTACGTTGCGAATACAAGAAATATAGCACAATTCGGACCAGAATTTACTAGTAAAAAGAGATGCTCGATTAGAGATAATTCCTTCTGGTGGACCAAAGCGCAGTTCCACTTCTTTATGAAACAATTCTGCGAGTTCTGCATATCACATACCTTCCTCCAGCATTATATCAATCACTTCCTCTAGTTCCATTCATTTCAGCTTAACCCCGTAACCCCGTACAATCAATCACCCTCAAAATCAGGGACCTCCTATCATCGCGAAGCTCACAAAGATGAAGACAAGATCTCTTTGTCCTTACCAAGGATGACCACAACAGCCCACCCCAATACAGGGAACTCCCCAAACACACTCCATAATATAATAATAACATCTCCCCTCTCAATCACAATCCATCTCACAGCCCAAACCCACCCATCCCATATCCCAAACAAAACCAAAACAACCCCAAACCCCCCAAATATGCCCGTCAAAACTCCGGCCACCACCGCCACCACCCAACAGCAGCAACAACAGCAGCAACAACAACCGCACTGCGAATTCACCCAACCCTGCACCGCAACCCCAGACTCCCCTGAAACAGCTAACCCCAAACGCAAAGTAATCTCCCACATCTTCGGCCGCAACAAGACCTCCACCCGACTCTTCCCAGATTTCGTCTGGGTCCACTACTGTCGCCAGCATTACCAGCGCGCGCGGTACAGAGTCGAATGGCCCTTTACACAGTGCGATTTATTGGTTGTTGTGCTGGGGAGAATGGAGCGGTGGGGTGGTGTACGGGGTTGGGAGGTTGTGCTTCGGAAGAGGGAGGTGGAGAGGTTGAGTTTGTGCCGGGGTCAGAATGAGGGTGGTCAGAATCAGGACCAGGGAGATGAGGATGAGGATGAGGATGAGGATGAGGATGAGGGGGAGGGGGAGGAGGAGGAGGAGGAGGAGGAGGAGGAGGAAGAGGGTGAGAATCAAGATGAGAACCAGCATGAGGGAGACAAAGACGAACCGGATAATATCAGGCGACGGTCGAACTCAACGTCAATGGGACTGACGTCTTCCTCTTCGGCGACAGGCAATAATACTAAACGTAGAAAGCCTAACATTAGGAATTCGCCTGTGCCTGCGTGGCTTTTACAGGAGCTTGGGCCGGATAAGTCATTTGATGACGTCCGGGATCTGGTGCGGAGATTGCGGGAGTACATGACTTCTCTGAAGGAGCGGGTACCGGCTAACAAGATTGTTTTCCCGGATATTGAGCTTTTGCCGACGTTTCAGCCTTGGGTTTCGGCGTTGGTGAAGTCGAGACGAAAGAAGAAGGGAAATAGTAGTGGAGAAGGGGGAGGAGATCAAACATGATGGGATGGGGAAGGGGGTTTAGGGTTAAGGTTCTCTTTCAGGAGTTTGAACAGAGCTTATGGGTTGGATGCTGTTATGTTGTCAGCTTCTGGTTAGAAAGGTATCAATCAACGGTCAAGACTCACATGGTCATAAACATTACTCGTAGACATCTAGTCTGTATATACATCAAGCAAAGCGACCACGTTGAAGCAGCGAAGACGGAATAATAAGAGAAGAGCATGAGGGTTCAGGAAAAACAATATCAGATTGCCACACCGCCGTAAACCGTACATCAAACCGACTGCATACCACCGCGCTTTAATCAATCGTACGTATAATCATGATCGAATCAAGAGTGATCCGGGATCAACTCATAACCACCTTCAGACGGGAGCAGACGGCCGGCGAGAATAAGGGCGGCCGCGCAGAACAAACCAACACACCAGCTGACCGTACAATAGATCCAGGACTCGCCCAATTTCCAGCCAATGAAAAACCGTTCTTCATTGTCGAACAGGTATGCCTGCGCTGGTATTCAGCAACCCTCCAGCATTGAACCAGTTGGATAATACCTACCACGATGGACATGCTGGACGCCTGTACAATGGCCGATAGGATGATCAACAAACTAAGAACCTTCCAACCAGATTCACGCAGTCGCTTCCCACCGGACAATATGATTAGGTACGCGACGATACTCATGCCCTCCAAGACGACCGCAAAGGACATGAGGAATCCAACAGAGCGCCACATAGAACAGAAGTAGCGGTCTCCGCCATGACAGTCATCACGCCGAGGGAAACTTTCGCATGTATCGGTGAGGGAGGAACAGCGTCGGTGTAGTCCGTACGAGTAGCCGAGCTAAAATCCATTACTTAGTACGCAAGCGGATGTATAAGGTCTTCTCTATCCAGACTGGTAGAGCTCAATCCGCACCTCTCCGTTGTCATAGCTGACCCATTTGGGTATCACGATGGATGATACGGTCAAGCCAAATGCTGGGAACGGTCATACTCCGTCAGCGTTTCGTCATGCCAGATTCTCGAATGCGCCTGCGATTGCGATTGCGCGTAGAGAGGAAGTCGACACTTACAAGCTAGGAAGACAATCAAGGATGAGGTATAGACGATTGTTTTCGTAAGAAGCCCGGTGTAGTTTCGGTCCTCTCCTCGGGGCACCAGATGGAAATCCATCGTGGTGGGGAAAAGTGAAAAAGGGATGGTATATTATATGATGACGACAGAGTAGCAAAGAGCCCGACCGGGAATGACAGAACTCGAGAGACTCGGGATGGGTGGATTCAATTAAGGGCGCGGATAGTACGTCAATAAAATAAAGTACTAGTAAGGAAAGAGGTGTAATCAGTTTTGAAGTAGTAGAGTATGTTTAGTGGGGAGAAAACAAGTGACGAGGAAGAAAGGAAGGGAGAAAAGTTGACTTGATGGCGATCGATTGGGTTGGGTCCATGCCTCAGGTCAACCACACCTTGATAAGGAAACGGGATGCGGAGATGGTGGAGCTTTGACAGGTTTTACCATATGTACAGCAATTTTTCAATCAAAATAAACTCGGATATTCACAGTTCCAAAGTTATTTATTTTTTGTTTTGTATCAAATCCATAAGAACCGACCACAATGAGCGAAGGAAAGATTAAAGCAAAGAGAGAAGAAAATAAGTCAAATTTTTAAGGAATTAGAAAACAGGGAAATACTTGGGTACTGGCTCCTTGAAGAAGAGGAGGGGTGACTGACGATCATTCCTATGCATTTGGCAGCAGTTTCTTGGTTCCAAGTCGTTGTACATACCACCACTTCTCTAGGATGGTATGACTGGGAGAACATACGACGTGATATCCACCCCATATGTTCTAATAACAAACATACCAAAGATCCTAGGTGGTTATATACAGTGAACATGTTTAACGTATATATCACCTTCAATTT
The DNA here is from genome assembly GCA_009176345.1 of Aspergillus leporis. Taxonomy (NCBI): domain Eukaryota; kingdom Fungi; phylum Ascomycota; class Eurotiomycetes; order Eurotiales; family Aspergillaceae; genus Aspergillus; species Aspergillus leporis. Next base: position 127,621 of record ML732211.1, on the reverse strand, counting down.
ATCTTTCCCCGTCTTTCCTTAGTGGTAATGATACAGCCACATACACAAAATCCCTCAAAAGGTTGCACGAACTCAGCAGTGAACGGTCAAAGCGTCTGTTGCCTTGCGGGGGGGTTTTTGCGCAAATTGCGGTGGAAATAAATATGACAAGTAATAATAAATAGGCTTAGCTCCTTGCCCTTATCGGATCAACTCTAATGACTTTAGCTCCATTTTTGATATCATTAATCAAATGATCTCCTAAACAGTAAGTAGGTCATTAGGTCCCTAGATACTGATCGAGCTTAAACTCATTTTGGATAGGTACATAATGCATAGACAATAGGGAGAGTATAAAAGACAAGAAGAATATAACAAATGTGCGTTGATGTCATAGTCTAGTTGATGGATCACCTGTATGTCTATAATTTCAAGTCATACTACCACTCTCACTTGCATCCATTGAAGAAGTCCCGAGAACGAGATTCATTGGTTCTTTTCAAAGACGACAGTATGCGCCCTCATGTGTTGTCTAGCAACTACTGATGCGTAGCCTAAAAAAGAAATAGATAATAGAATAAAAGAATAGAAAGAGGGAAGAAAGGGGGGAAGAAAAGGTTCACAGAGAAAGATGAAGGCAAAACCACAAAAGTAATCTACATGCAAGAGCAACCTGCAAAACCAGCTGCAATAGTGGTAGAAACTGGATAATACTCATACAACGAACATTGAAATGCAAAGTTATAAAGTGCACCCACTTGGGACAGTGTGACGGATATCAAAATCAATTCATTTCATCAAAAAAGGCAAAGCGAATGGGAGAGGAAACGCCAAACCTGCCATGCAATCCGGTGCGCCAAACCTCACTCCCCTCGACCCCGCTGGATCATCGTACGGAAGTCATCATTGCTCTTTTTCGTCTTTCCCCCTTCCGCGGAGGGTGCGCTGTCGGTCGTCATCATTGTCGTCATCATCGTTTTCTCTCCATTACGCTCGTGCGGGTTCCCATGAGGGATTGCACCTGCGCGTTTTAGGCCGAGACCCCCTCGTCTGCCGCCGCGCGATCCCGGCTGTTGAGGTCGCTTGATCGGCCCGGGCGGTTGGAAGAATGTCCCTTGCTTCTCCTTCGGTTTGCTCCGTTGTGTGGGGTCGCCCTTCACTTCAGCTGACTGCTTCAGCATCTCAGGCACCGTTCCCACATGCAATTTACGCCCCGGGACTATCTCTTGGCCCTCAAGCTCCAAGGAAGCCCGGCCGGCATGATTTACATCGGCAAATTCCACAATAGCCCCCTGGTGGTCAGGTCGGAGGACAATCTTGATCAATTTCCCATATGGCTCCACAAGGGCCCGAATGCGCGCGTCGTTCACCGTGTCAGGGATGTTCATCAGTCCTAACGTACGGGCTGTCCGTTCACTACTAGCAACATCCGCATCAATAGAAGCCGTGGTGCCGTTCACCTCAGCGGAGGGTGACTGGGATTTTCCAACGCGAGACACGATGGTGGTCGAACTTCGCTTAGCACTCTGGGGAGTGGAGATTCGCACGTGGAGGGGTCGCGAGCGAAATTGTTGCTCGTGCATGGCAAGAGCAGCAGTAGCTTCTTCTTTAGATGAGAAAACGACATAACCGAACCCTTTGGAGCCACCGTCAACCTTCCTTGGCATGCGTACTAACTCCACGGTCCCATATTTCGAAAAAAGCTCCTTGAGATCATCTTCGTTGGCCTTCCAATCTATATTCGACACGTGGATCTCCCGCTCTTCATAGATAGGACCATGACGATCCTGTTTTCGAGAGGGGTCCGAGATTTTAACCGTTAGTTTCAAGTTCTTACCCACCGCAGTCCCATTCAATTCCGTGGCACTGTGAGCTGCCTCTGAAGTTTGGAACTGCACGTAACAGAATCGTCGGTGCGTATTATACTTGAGGGACGGGAAGCGAACATCGATAATTTCGCCATACTTTCATTATGTTAGTAACTCGCTGTAAGAAAGTGATAATGACTAAGGGACGGAAGGGGAACAAAACAACTAACATCACGGAATAGATCACGAATGTAGTTCTCATCAGCTTCCGGGGGAAAGTTTGTGACGAATAATGTTGAACAAGTCCCGATCTGCACTTCAATGGTATTCTCATCAAGTAATTTCTGGTCGCGTGTTTGAGCGACAAGGGCTTCGTCCTTCGAGTTGAACTCGATAACCGCAACTTTCGAGTTGTCGTCACCTGAGAACAACTTGACACTGTTTATCGTACCGCACTGCCATATTATTGAGTTAGTTTGCCTTCATCAGTTAGAAGGTCCAGGAAAATAGCGTACATGACGAAAAAACTGCCGGACTTTATGCTCTGTGATTTGATTGGGTAAGTTTTTCACCACAACTGTGGCGTTTTCACGGTCTCGTCGAAGAGTAGCTGGTTCTGCTTCAGCAGACGGTGCCTCATCCTCCGCGCGAGCCCTTTTAGCAGGCAGCCCATTCACATTGGCTTCCTCCTCTCGTTTCCTCTTTTCGGGATGCGTAGCTTGCTCGGATACTGCAGCCTGCTGTGCTTGTTGCGTTTGCTGTGCTGACAGTTCTCTGGCGTTTTGTTCTCGTCGAGCAGTGACAGCCCGCATCGCCTTTCGAGTTTCCAAAATGGCCAGTTGCAATTCGTCAGAGTCCTCATAATCCTCACAATGCGCAACATATGTTTGCATGATTTTCTCTGGCCAGTCCAAGTCGGTGCGCTTGATGGCTTGTTTCAACACAGCGGTGGCATAGCTGGGGTTAGGGGTCCGGCGGGCAGCATCAACGGTGGCCTCGCCTTGCACGAACTTGCTCCATGAGATCAACTCCCATTCGTAGTACGTGAGCCAAAACTCGTAGCTGTTTCCACGTCGGCCCACAAGTCCCTTGAAAGTCTCCCGCGCGCTATCCCAGCTACCGCTTTCACTCAAGTAACGGATGTAGATGCGCTCCAGGCGAAACAGAGGGTCGCCCTGATAGGACCGACCATACTTCTTTTCGCCCAGCTCTTGGACACTTTCGATTGCCGAACGGATTCCAACTTCCGCGACATCAAGGTCTTCATCAGTAGAGTCCAACATGAAAGCTCTCCGACGGAGGTAGCTGCACCAAGCAGTATGTACCTTCAATACTTCTTCCATTCCTCCAGCATCGAGAAGACCAGTGCTTGTGGCCTTGTGTTTGATGTCAGCAATCTTGGCGAATGACTGTCCTTCCCGTTCTGAGCTAAGCAAGTATTGAGACCAAAGCGAACCGGAGCACGGGCAGTGCCGAGTTGCGCGATCAAGGGTGGAAATGGTCGTGGTGTTTGCGTTACCATGCATAGATTCATCGATAAGGAACATGACAAATTCCTCCCACATGTTGGCGTCGGTCGGGAATCGAAGAACTGCGCGCTGGTAGACAGCATTGACCAAATCAAAATTGGAATGGCGTTTGCGATTGTTGTTACTGATTTCCCATTCAATGTATTCCGTGAAAATCGTCCATTCAAGGGCAAGGTCATTCGCCTCGACTGCGTTGCGGAGCTTGATTTCAAACTCCTCGCGAGCAGCATATTTTTCTTTGCAAGCAGTTGCATATCGGCCGGCAGTATCCGCCATGATGCTTTCGTAATTTGTATTAAAATAGGTAGAGACAAAGCCAGAGAACGTCTGGAAGGTCTGATCCCAGTTGGCATGAGGGGTCTGCAGTCTGATATCAAATAAACCCTTCACATGTCCAATCTTCTCTTGGTTGGTGTTGCGAGCAAGGTCTTGCACCTGCAGGTCGAGCAGACGATCCCAGACCAGGTGGCTATCGTGGATCCTGAATCGAGTCGCTTCGGCACCCCTCTGCCACACGTCAAGAACAGACTGCCAGGAGAAGACCTCGCGACCGATCATCCGATCCTCTTCTGTCCACTGATGTTGACCACCCTCACCGTGCGCAGAGTTGTAGAGATAGAGAAGCCACTCTCCATAGATGTTCCATAGCTTAGTACTGCTATATTCCTCCTCTACCGACCGCTGGCAAAGCTCCATAACCGCGATGCGCTCATCCACTGTTTGTGCGAGCATACTTTCATCTTGGATCCACTCTGCCCAGAGGTCTTCGCCCATCGCAAAGAGCTTATCCATCTCTTCGCGAGCAGTCCGCATATCTTTCAGCAAGTCATAATTCCGAGGATCACCATGAATATCGGGGTTGTTTGGTGGATATACATGGTTGACAAAGCCCGAATGGAGAAGCCGGACAAAGTTCACATGCGCATCGTAAGAATGGGGATTCTCTTGAATTTGAGCAAACAACTCCGTTGCCAGTCGCTGTGCGTTGGGAACCAAGGACGTCTCCATGTAGTTTCTTCGGGCGGCTTCCCTCGGGCCATCGGACATGGCGATATCAAATGATGATCGCGGTGTGGGTGTATTGTGAGAGACGGAGCTAACATGCGGGTACATTGTGGAGGGAGAAAGTTGGCTCTCATAGGATTCGGTGCTTCGTAGAAGCGGGGCATTAGAACGCTGAGGTTGGTGATGCTGCATCGAGGCCAAATCCGCGAGTGTGTCCATTCCAGGGGTCGACGGCTGTCTGGGAGGAGGCAAGTCTGCCGCCGGGGGTGTCCCGCTTCCACCACCCATGTTTGGACCAACTGTAGGACTTATCGCTGGCGGCGATGGCTCTGGAACATGTGGCGGAGCGAAAACGTGCTGCGCAAGCGGGGAGGAGGTCATGCCCTGTCTAGTTGGACCGGCGCGATTCTTGCGCAGATGTTTCGGGGGTGGTCCTGTGGATGACATCAATGTGTTACTGACAGACGGCGGGCCAACCGTGGGCGACGAACGCCCCGATTGGGAATTCGATTCCTGGGGCGAAAGGAGTGAATTGATGTCCATCATTGGATCCGTGAAGAATTTGAAGACGGACGAAATAGAATTAGCTACCAACGAGGCACTGAAAACTCAGAAGGAAGCGACAAAAGGAAAAGAGACCAAATTAAAGAGTTGCCGTAAGTCGCCTCATCAACGAGTCCATTCCTCCCCCGGCCACAGCCTGTCCAGACTCTGGAACCGGGTAGTAACAAGTTCTTTCCTTGTGAAGGGGGGCGATAGGCTCAACCTCGATAGGTTGCGCAAAAACAAATAAAACAGATAGAAGTGTAAAAGAAAGAGAATGTTAACAGTTGAAGAGAGGAATTTTTTTTTTGTCTTTTTCCCTCTTTCTTTTTGTTCTTTCTTTTTTATTAAAATAAAAAATCTTCAAATAATATTCCGGGTTTCTTTCGAGCCTTTGTCCTCTTTATTTAGACAGCAGAAGCTCGGTGGTCCGGGCGCTGACGAATTGATAAAGTGAGGCGCTGAGGGACGAAGAATGGAACGGCCGTGGAGATGATGATGAGACGGAGGGGAGTGAGCAGGAACAAGCTATTCAAGGTCCAGTGATTCACCCGATAGGAAGGGAGAACGCTAAGAAGCTTCTGGTTGACGGCGAGATACAAAGAATGAAAAGGCGGAAAGAATGGGGAGACGCCGCAATTAACGTCCGGGCAGAAAGCGTGAGGAACAACACGCTGAAGACCCTTGAGGGCTAAAAGGAGAAAGAAAATAGAGAGGAGAAGTGAAGCAAGCACGACCGACGAGGGCAGTGGATCGACACGGTGGAGATGAGCAGAGTTAAGAGACTGTCGAGTACTTGACCTAGTTAGTTAGGTTTAAGGTCGAGTGGAAAGGAAAGAGAGCTCGGCATGTAAAAAGAAAACATTAAGGGAAAAAAAAAAAAAAAGGGCCACAACAGCAACAAAACTGCAAACTGCTCCGTACAGTAAACCAGGTTGGTTCGTTCCTCTTCTTCTGCTCTCCACTACGGGGAATTTCCTTTTAGCCAAAGTGTCATTTTTTTAACACCTAACCACCACCCCAACCAGAGAAAATGGCCAATACGATGCTCACATGAATCGTACTCTTCAAGGCCTAGAATTATGACGACGAGAAAACCACAGTGCCTCCAATAGGAGGATGGGGTCTATTGTCTGCAGTAATTTGTAAGTTCCTAAGCCTTTATCGATCGGACTGATGACCGTGTAACGGAAACTAAGACAAAGGTAGAACAAGCGGGTTGAACAGTCAGTAGACTGTGCCTAGGAACCTCTTACGTATCTATCTACCTCTTGTAAATTAAATGCCTCATACAGCTAAATCGAACCTCCCATAGTACGATATATATGCAGGATTACAGATAGCTGGGAGACACTACTGTATCTTAAACCACCTAATGTATGTACATAAAAAGGTATTGTTTTGTTACTATGGTGAAAATAGGGCTGTGCTGAAAAGGGTTAAGTGAACTGCTCCCGAGAACCACATCCTTGTCTGATTATGAGGTAAAGATACAGGTGCAGGTGCTTTTTGATTGGTGGAAGGACTCACGCGATGCATCGACCACCAGGAGCCACATGAGCCTGTCCTCGGAACACGGCTCAAGGTCGGAGCACAAGTGTGGCTTTACTCCCAAGTTGTGGCCGCACCAGCTGCACCCATCTACGGCAAACCGGAGAAACCTAACTCGCAGCCAAGCATTTCGCATCCCGACACTTTTTTCCATCTGGTCCTCCGGATCACGTCCCAACCAGTTTCATCTGCCTTACTGGTTGTCCGTCGCCATGGCCACTCTCGGTGCTCTCAATCCCTATGGGCATCTGGCTCGGTCAGGTAAGTCAATCAATTGACTCCTCTAATCAACCCCTACACATCAGTGCCAGGTTCTCACAGATCGAATTACTAGCCCGGACCGGCATCACCTACATCCCTCGCCGCACCTTGACTTATACCATCCCTCGCCTTGCCCAGGAAGACGGTAGCAATGGCTCCAACGTAAATCAAGAACCCCAGTCAAAATCCTCCGCTTTTTCGTCCATCAAGAACTTCTTCTTCGGCGGAAAGTCCGGTGCTGAAAAGCCCAAGATCCGTCGGGGAATGGCTCCCCAGAGGCGAGAAGGTTCCCTAAGCGCGGACTCCATCTTTGCGGAGGATGAGGCAACACCCAAGTTGATCGCTTCCGGTCGGACACCGGCTGCACGTAAACAAGAAGCCGAACCTACCGAGGAAGGAGAGGTTCAGCTTGGTGTGGAACACCGGAATAGGGCCAATATGCACCATGTGTTAGACCCGCGTCCTGAGGCACGCATCCGTTGGGAACGTAAAATGGTTGTCCGAGAGATTCGCCGTCGAGGACGCCTTACGAAGACCGAACAGATCATGCGCACGGAGCGTGAATCAGTCTCCAAGTCACATTGGTTTAAGACCTCTGTCAAGAAGCTTGGTCCCCTGGCGCGCCAGATCGCAGGAAAGAACATCGATGAAGCCATTCTGCAGATGCGCTTCAGCAAGAAGAAGGCCGCCAAGGATGTTCTCGAGCACCTCAAGCATGCAAAGGATGTCGCTGTTGTTCGGTCTGGTATGGGTCTTGGTGCCGCCCAAGGCGAGACCGCGACTCGCAAACCCGTCACGATCACTCTAAAGACCGGAGAACGGAAGACCGTCACCGACCCCACCTCCATCTACGTCTCGCAAGCGTGGGTCAACCGAGGTCCATATGGCGTTGATTACGATCACCGTGCCAGAGGCCAGATTAACCTCCTTCGCCCCCCGTACACATCTCTTTCGGTCGTACTGAAGGAGGAAAAGACACGGATCAGGGAGTGGCAGGACCGTGATGCTGCGTCTCAGCGCCAGCGCAAAGCTCAACTCTGGACCCAGCTTCCCGACCGCAAAATTTCTGCTCAGAATCAGTTCTACAGCTGGTAATCTTTTCTCCCGATGTTTATCTCTGGCCTCGTCTAGGCAAATGATAGGTTTCTCCGGCGTTGTTTCATGTATTATTTAGACCGTTAGCACTCCACCTGGCGGGTAAATCAGCGTATGTTCCCTCTTCTTTCTGTTTGCGGCATTTCGTTTAGTCTCAAACGTGGTGTGCCATATCCCTTATCTTATTGGGTTATATTCTACTCGAGCCAAGGACCTTGGCTTAACCTTCAGGTTTTGTGATGGATGACGCGGACCAAAACTCCCCAAGAGCCTGTAGTAGACAGAGCTCAAGTGTACAATATTGAAAATATACTACTACATATATCAGCATGCTCTCTCATCAACCATATTCAGAGACCTATAACAGTATCCCACATAAACAAACACCAACCCACCCAACCATACCCCCAGAACAAACTAATGCCCACCGTCCCTACAAACAGGCCTCCCCATCGGCGGATCAACCCTCATAACCGGCTCCGGCCCCTGAACCCTCTCAACCCTCACAAGAAGAGGAATGACCCCACCAGTCGCCAGAGCAAACCTCCGATGACCCACCGCCTCCAAAATACTCGTAATAGCCCCTGAATGCGCCGTAAATGAGATAACCGTATTAGCATCATGCTCAAAAACATCCACCAATAGCTCCCGCAGACGCTTATCGCGCGCGGTATCCGATTCCCGTAGCTCGGAAGAATACAGCGGGTCCTCTTCCGCGAAGCCAGCCTCGAATCTGAAGAACGGGTATTCTCTTTCGATGGCTGTTTTGGATGAACGCTTGTCGCATGTGTGGAGGCCTAGGGTTTCGCGGACGAGCTGGGGCTTTGTTTAGCGAAGTGTTGGTCCTTGGAGGAAAAGTAACGATTATGGAAGCAATAATGGGCTAGGCTACGCTACTCACCTCCTTGATCATAGGCCGGAATGGATCTGTATGGGGTAGTCCCAGGCCCTCGAAGGTAAGGGTAGCCGTTGCCAGACACCGGTTCAACGGACTGACGTAGTATGACTGAGGGGAGGGGATCTTGTCCTCGATTTGCTTTTTCCAGGCTTTGTTTGCTGTTTTGGCTTGGCTGATGCCTAGGTCTGTGAGACGGGCGTCTACCCAGGTTCCGTTCTCGTCGCCGTCTAGGAGGGACCAGTGGCACTTTGGGATTGTCAACGTCATGGTACGGACAGTAAGAACGCGATAGAACTGAAGAAAAGAAAGATACATAGGAAAGAGACGCACATCCCAAAGCTCAGTCCCATACCTTCTCTCCGCAACATTATGGACTCCCTCTCCGTGTCTACCCACGAAGAGTAACTTGAATTGTGTGTCGGGGCCACTATCGTTGTTCAACTTGTTGATATGGTACTCTAAGCGTTCCCATTGCGTCCTGTGGCCCTCTGGATCAAACTCAGAATCAGAGTCATAGCTTCGCGGTATGAGCCCGAAATTAGATGCTACCTATATCCAATCGTGAGTATTTTGTTTACCTAATTGGATATGATCTACTTACATAGTCGAACTTCTTAGGATCGGTACTCGGTTCATCCTGGAGGAAATATCCAGTCACCGTTGTGAATTTGAGGTGGGATTCTGCAGGACTCGATTCGGGCATGATTGTTAAGCTGGCTACAAGCAGTGTTATCACGAGCAATAGGGGGCTTTATGATGTTGGAGGGGCCACAGATTATGTTAGTTTCCTCTCTTGCATATCCCTCTTTTCCGGGGACTAGTATTAAATAGTGGTGGTAGCGGGGTGTACGTACAGTATTCCTAGGATACGTAATAGTTTCATGCAAATGGGAATGTCTAGTTCAACATCATGTCAGCCTCAGGAACCAACCAGTTGATACTGGGCGTGGGCGGTCCGAGAGCGGCAAAGTAACCCTAACCTCAAAAGTCGGGTTGTGGGGTAGTTTAGTACCTGAGGTGGGGATGATGCTTGGTTTTAGACAACGTATCAAGATTCCAGACCAAGAAAAGACGGAAGACGAATGTGACAGTCATTTGATGTTCACTACTAGTCTAAGACAAGTCTCACCTGTCCAAGTGCTCCTCATCGCTGTTTCAGAGACAATAAAGCAGCGATTATGTTACAAGTACAGGTCTTTATCTTTCTTAATTTTTGAGTGCATGAAGAATAATTAAGTATTTCTCTAGTATTAGGCCAATAGTCATCAACCAAGGGGATAATCATGAAGACATGCCGAATAAAAAGACGCTGAAACTTTTAAACCACAAACCAAAAATGACCACGACTTTAAGGTATCTGTTTCCAAACATGGACGATCAAAGCAAAAGCTTAAACACAAACAACGAATCCAAAATGGGTTGAGGTTACAAGGTTAAATAAACCCCATGCCCTTCCTAGCAAACAAATGTTGTTTAGAAGCAAAAACGGCAAATCTGCCAAATAGAGCTCCTGCCGATGAAACGACCGATCCCAAATTGTGCCAGAAAGTAGAAACCGTAGAGACAGCCCTGTATATCGCTGTGGCAGCATACTTGTTGTAGGCGGCTGGATAACTTTCCGCAGATAGTTGCTGGCTCTTGACGATAGGCATGGGGCGTGTAACGGACAGTTCGGGGCTTGACACAACCCAAGGGCGATTGGTATGTACGGATTGCAGAAGCAGTGAGTCTCTCTCTGCTCTGATAGATTGCGTACGAAGTGGCCTCTCGCTGTTTTTCTGGGTAACTTGACTGAGTCGCCATGTAATAGTCTGGGGTGAGCCACTTGGCGCGTGGTTGACAGCAGGCCTGGGCCAGATCTCCTGTTCCTTGACGGACCGTTTCCTCGAAATAGTCACGAGTGACTTCTGTGTTGGAGACATCAGGCGTCCTGGAAGTGAAGGAGTCTGGTCGACACCACGCCAAGGTGCTGACTGCCTGTAGGACTGTGGCACACGTGGCACCTGTGGTCTGAGTTGTCCCGAGTTTGCGTCTTCCACTGGCACTGGCTTTGAAATGGAACCCGACGAATGCCTTCCATGATAAACATCCAGTGATAAAGGAGCAACGACAGAACCATTGTCTCCTGGAGGCCGATGAACATCTCTCTCTGCGGGATTCCGCACAATAGCGTTTGGAGTTTGCACATTGGTCGAAAGACCGCTGGTTCGCGTCCGGATTAGCTGTTGAATGGGGCGTGACCGTGCTTCCCAGTCTGGCAAGCTGATAGCCCTAGTTAGGTCAACTGCCGCTGTAGCGGTAGAAAGAGCGCCATCTTGCGCTTGTTTTTGTTGCGAGACATGACGTGGCCGCAACTTCCAATCGTGCAAACTAGTCTGCCTCTTCATGTCAAGGGTAGCAGCAGTAGTAGAAAGAACGGGGTTGTTGATGTCGATTCGAGGGCCAGCGATATCAAGGCAGTTGCACTATATCCCTATTAGTTTACGCATCCCCTAGCAGGCCAACTAAATGCTATGGTTATATACTTACCCTCTTATGCTGTTTCCTGTGCTTTTCACAAGCGCCATGTTTTCGAACCTTGATGTAGTTTTCTTTTTGAGCCCGGGACCGAGGTTTCTGTTTTCTCGGTAGATTTGCAGGCGTGTTCATGTTGAGGTCCAACACCATCTCGATACCACCGGGCGTAGCATCGACAGCTGAATGAGGTGTTGGCGACTTGCTGGTTGAATCGGAGAAAGGGGTAGTAGCAGGGCTAGCACTAGTCGCGTCACGGGCAACACTCCAGGGAGGTGATGGGAAACCGGTATTTGAGTCCGAAGACATATCTGACTCAAGAATCGAATTGTCTTGCAGTCGCTGCAGGTGTAAGGCTATAGCTGCCTCTCTGCGTTTTTCTTTTATGGACGAGCAGCCCGAATCAGCAGCTGCTTGAGATTCTACCATATGTCGGATAGTCGAATAAAAGTGGCCATCATAATCATGCGCATCCGCTAGCCAAGCGCTGTCAAAGCCTGATCCAACGAAGACTTCATTTGGTGAAGCTGGGGGAAGTGGAAGGAAGTCATTAGGGTCTGCCACGGGCTCAACGGTCAATGCGCCTTCAAACTGTTCCTGGAATGGCGCTTCATGATCGACAAAGTCGGTGAGCTGGAATTGAGTACACATGTCAAGTCCGGAGTCCCAATTCGACCCTTCCACATCGTTGTAGGTCAGGTCGAAATCTTTTGGTGAGATTGAGTTGACGGAGGTTGAGTTACTGTCCACATAACCCGAGGGGAATTCAAAGAAGTTGTCAAAGTCATACCATTCGTCCCCTTGAGACGAGTGGCCCATTGGATACAGCAATTGGTCTGCAGACATTTCCAAAGAGTGATTCACGTTCAACTTGAAAGAATAGAGAAGTGATATTGTACAGAAGGGGCTGAACCCGATTAAGCCTTTCCTGATAGGGAAGTAATGAGGGCGGTTTCAGGCGGCACAGTTGGATTCACCCAGAAATGAGTCGTTGCGCTTCAGATGCGATCAGACAAATTGTCCTACTTCGCGCAGTGTATGTTTATGACTAAGGAACAGAAGGAGTTCACTCTTGGAAGATGAAAACAAATGTCGAGGGGGATGCCTGAATCTGGTCGATGGAAGAACCCTCCTTCTCCAGACGGCGCCTTTCCTCTTCGGGATCCCGACTATACGCTAATCCAGATTGGGTGCCCGACCGCGGGCTGTTCCAATGCGACGTCACATGTCATCTCTGCCTTGTCCTTGTGGCAGTGCTTTTCCATTGTGTCCTGCACCAATAGCAATACATACTCACCACACCCGAGCATTGTAAAATATCCACCTTATTGGATATGACTCACCAGTTGAACCCTTTCTTTGCGTTCAAATACCAAGTTTTGATCATTTGCATCTCGATCGTTGCATACATCCAAACATACACACATACATGATGCCAGGCATTTTTCGCTCATGTCCATCAACCCCATCCACAATAGACAACAGCAACAAGTGCAACCACTAAAACACCTAGAAACAGCAAATCAGGACCCTCTCCTAATTTTGCAGCACCGGACTGTTTATCTGAATCTGACGATGCGGCATCGCCTCCTTTACTAGAACCCGATATTGCGGTAGCGCTTGGCGTATGTGAAGGAACACCATATTTATGACTGCCCGGATCAAACTTCAAACAGGCAGTGGGAAGAGGATATGAAGTCGACGCCAGAACAGCCTGTACCGCGGCCCTTTCACTGAAGTGGGCCACATCTACCTGCAGGTTGGCGAGTACGCCCATGTTGACGTCCACTGAAGGGGTTATGTGCGTCAGGCTGTCGAAGACATTTTCCAGGGCAGATTCTAAGCTGCCTTCGTCTTTTCTTTTATCCGTCACAGGCTCGCACTGCTCATTGATATGACTCAGTTGAGTGGCATTGACAGACACCTTTGGCAGGTTGACGAATGCCCCAATACCTCCGGATACCATTCCCTTTGCCGTTCTGACGCCGAGAAGGATCTGAGTTGTAAAAGTAACACTAAACATCAGGGATGCTAGCGGAGATGTAGATTCAAAGGGCAGAGCGTGGAATTTTGTATCAGCACTCCACAGTTATACTGTCAGCTGATCATTCGACGTTCGTTTGGAAGGCCAAGAGAAACGCACAAACCAGAAATGGATGAGTTCCTGGGCTCACTCATATTGATCTTGATCTTTGAATCATTGGGAACCTACGTAAATTAGCATAGCCGATGAAGATGTTGCAACCAGGAAAGAGCACCGAGAGGTTGAAACCATATGAAAACCCTATCTTTTCGACCAAATCCACGCTGACACTAAGTTGGGGCTGGATAATTGGCCCAAAAGCCACAACTCCTGGTATCTAGGAAAATTTCAAGTTCAGTCATGCCAGCGTACGGTAGCATCTTGTGCCTGGGTGCCTACCTCGAAGGGGGTTAGAGGAATTGTAGGAAGTGATATATTTAGGGAAGCCAGAGACTGGCTTAATGACAGATCGAGCCCGAGTTGAACCTGTGCGAAGAGGTCATTTGAAATAATTTCCAAAGCACCATCATCAAAAAATGCTATTGTGTCTTCAATACTATTATTTGAAAGGCTGAATGAGGCTTTGGTTATCTCAATGTTGCCATGGAGTGTGCAGTTCCTGCAGGTCACTGTGACTCCTTGCGGTCTGGAATAGTTAGATACTACTTTGCAAATGTTTCCGCGCACCTGAGACCTACATAAACATGCCAGCGACAGGAATATCTGGAGGGAATATCTTTCTGTCAATATAATGCTCGTTGAGTGACTTTGTTGCTGTCGGAGGTAGCCCTGTTGTTACAGGGGGGGCCGTTGGGAAAGAGATCTGAGGCGCAGAACCATCTTCTATCACTTTGCTGGTCGTCTGTGCACTAGTTTGCTCTTGCTGTCGTTTTTGGGGTACTCTGTATGAGCGTTTGTGGATAGCCGATCGATGTTTGCTGGAGAAAGACACTTTGATGGAGCGGAATTCATCATGCCAGTCGCTTTTCGCTTTGTTCAGAGTGATTACTTGACTATCAAGGTCGACAGTCGCCTTCGACACTCTAGATAACAGATGAGATAGGTGTAACCTTGATTTCAGGATCGACTCACCGGTGGATGGACCTTTCCCCTTCTATATCACAGCCTCCATGGGAAGTAACGACTACAAACTCTGACAAAGCCTCGAGCTCTTTCTTCAGGGCTTTGGTTCGACTTATCGATCCGAGGGATAGTTGAACCTGGGAATCTGAGCACGTTATACCGTTGAGGTCGGTGTCTAAATCCTCTAGGGCAAGAATTGGCTGTTGAGATGCCACGCCCAGCGTGGCCGCGAAGACATATTCCTCATCATCCTCTGGATCATGATGTACGAAATCGAAGTCTGCTTCTTTGCTGAGCACGACTATTCCGGGATCTGCTCTAGCCTTGAGATTGGAAGATAGGCTAGCTGCAAAAAGGCGGCGAGCCTTCGGGAATTCTAATGGTTGGTGAGGCTGATCGAGTCCTAAGTTGGTCCCTTCAACGATTCTGCAAATGATGAAGAGGGCTGACACACCAAGGATGGCGAAAGAGATCATCTTATCTGATCCCAAAAAAATCAACCCAAGCCGGCGACTTTTAAAGACACTCTATGATAGTTAAGGAAAAAGGGCAGATGAAGGAAGGTGTCCATCTACTTGGGGCTATCAGGTAGGCTACATATACCCATCCACCCTGGGAGGATCTCCGTTGTACATCAAACGCTGCGTAGGCGTGGGTGGACTCATTGTGCGCCCCGCCCTAGTGCCATAAGCTAGAAAATATGTAACAATGTGGAGGCTATATTAATATCGTAAAGTGCACAGCCTTGCTTGTTCTACTTTAGCACGAGCTGGCGTTGCAGTTCTTTTGCTCTGTTGGGTATAGCATACGCTACTAGATATGCAGAGAGACTGTGCCGCAAGGCTGAACCCGACAGCACCCCTTAAACAAATAATGTCTTTTTTTCGGACAGGAAGGTAAGCAGATGTAACATAGGGATTAGCGTCCTCATCTCCTATGTTCATTGGCCATCTAGACCAATTACTAATGGCTGACAGCCCGTCAGTAGAATGACAGGAAATGTTACAGGATGATGGCTTGCATGAGGTCTCGGGAAGTAAGAGATTTATAGAAAGAATAATAATTAAAGCTGCCTTGAAGTAAATAAAGATAAATATAAATTAGGCACAATCGCAGTGTCCATCATAACAATACAGATCTTACGAAGATAGCTCTTCACGCTAGAAATGCTTCCAGTCTCCAATACAACTGTTTTTGCGATCTACACACTATCTTGAAAATAGCCATCTTGTTCAAGCACAAAGCATCGTGCTACGTGCCTAAGGTCACGATGCAAGATGGCTCTTCACCTACTTTGGAGGCTCCAGGGGATATTCGAATTATTACGACTAATAGAAATAGCGGTATGTCTCTTTGTCATTGCTGATACCGACGAAGTGTCCAGAGTCGGTGTCATCTCCGACATCCTAGCCTCGGTCTACTTTAACCCTAATCTTCTTAAGTGTATATACCTAGAACGGCACCAATTCGACATGGCAATGAGACAGTTGGGGACATACCTAGTCGATAAGAATACCAAGACACGCTTTTATTGAGTAGCAGAATTTAGAAAACAGTAGGTTAGAGAGAGGTGCGTGTCTCTTCGGCAGAACTAAGGTGAATGTTGATATGGAGAAGATGGGTTATTAGTAGGACCTACCGTACACAATGCCCTTGAGCGTGAGCTTTTCAACTCGCTAGATCATTCGATGCAAGGTACCATCTAACAATTTTTTAGCAAGCTTCACGAGCACCCGCATCTGATTTCAACTACCTACCTAGGTAGCTCAGGAATGCTATTAGTCAAATACATTGGCTTTCGGCAATGCAGCGGTCCAATGATGGGGCCGAACCCCGCACCCGCATAAGTAGTAATGCATGAGGGGAAAGCTGAACACCACCTATATCACCGCCAACAGCTTTCCTTTCGTGAATGCATTTTTCTCTTCACTCCTCATCATTACGGATAGCTTTCCTTACCTGAGTGATACTCTGTGTTAATGATCAATTATCGTCATGGTCCAGCCGGAAAGATTCGGCCTTAATCGAACTGTTTGGTGATCATTTACTACGATCGGTAATCTCGTGCAGCGAAGGGGTGACCGGTCTACGGTACCTGAGCTCTTCCGACTTCCAATTTCGTCTTCAACAAGTTGCTTCTTGGGATCACAGATTATGTGGCAGCAATGATTCTACTCAAAAAATGTGCTTCCGTTTGTCGCCTGGGTGTTGTACCACAAGGGACGCCTTTGGGCACCAGGCACTTGCTAAGCTCATTGCAGTCGATGCCTCCAATGCGGCGAGGGCTGTTAACTCAGAGCTATGCTCGAGGGCCACTAGAGGTGACTCGGCCGACTTATCCAACACCCAAGTAGTATAGCTGCTAATACTTGCACCTTCATCGTACCATCAGCCCCAATTGCTAGAATCCACCATTGGGGACCATTTCGCCCATATCGTTAGAAAATACGGCGATAGAGCAGCGTCTGTTGCCCCCATCCGCCTTAGATCCCATTTTTTTGTACGAAAAAGCAACTAACCTGCTGTCAGTATCGTTTCTAAGCATCAAAATGATCGACTGACATACGCCGGCCTTGATGCGAAAAGCAATGCCCTCGCACGGGGCTTGGAGTCTGTGGGCGTGCGCACAGGCGACCGTGTGGGAGTAATGCTTGGGAATTCCATGGAATATTCTGTTGTATGTGACAACAACTCGGATCCCAAAAATGTTCATATGGGATATAGCTTATCGTCCATCTATGCTGCAGGTGACTTATGCGTTATTTAAACTCGGCGCCATCCTTGTAGGTTGCCAATATAAATCGCAAATACTACAGAATGATATTCTAACCATGCATTCTAGGTCCCAATAAATCCATCGTTCAACTCAAATCAGGTAGTCTCAGCATTGAATCATCTAGGGGCTAGCCATCTAATCATCAGCACTGAATCCAATTTGCCGCGAAAGCAGCCGCGGAGTAACATCCCGCTCCTAGAGCACCTAGTCCAAGATCTCCACAAACCGAAACTGGAGTCCGCGCTGCTTCCCTTCTTGAAGCATATCATTCTCGTCGACAACTCTGCCGGCCGGATCGATAGTTCCAAGTACAACAGCCTAACACACTACTCGTCGGTCATATCCGGTGCAAAAGCAGATGAACTCCCGCTGCCACATCGAAATCTATCGCCTCACGACATCGTGAACATCCAATTCACATCCGGTACAACGGCTATGCCTAAAGCAGCATGTCTAAGTCACCGCTCGATTCTTAACAATGGCTCCCAGATCGGTGACCGGATGCACCTTACCCCAGATGATATTGTATGCTGTCCTCCGCCGCTATTTCATTGCTTCGGCTCAGTACTGGGGTACATGGCCACAGCAACTCATGGATCGACCATCGTTTTCCCCACCGAATCGTTCAATGCCAGAGCAACTCTTAAAGCCGTCCAAGAAGAGAAATGTACCGCGCTTTATGGAGTCCCCACAATGTTCCTCGAAGAACTCACCTTGATAGAGGAGGGCGAGATCTCGTCCGAAGGGTTTGAGAACCTGAGAACAGGTATCGCGGCCGGCAGTAGCATCCCAGCAGAGCTCATGAAGCGACTTCACAAGGTGCTAAACCTTACGGAGTTGACAATCTGCTACGGAATGACAGAGACTAGCCCTGTATCCGCCATGACTACAACCGACGATCCGATCGAAAAACGCATCAACACCGTTGGCAGGCTCATGCCGCACGTTGAAGCGAAGGTGGTGGATCCAGTCGACCGTCGCCAGATTCTCCCCATCGGTGTACCAGGGGAGCTGGCTGTGAGCGGATATCTCTTGATGAAAGAGTACTGGGACGATCCGAAGCGGACCGCAGAGGCTATGATTGCGGATGAGACCGGGAAAGTCTGGATGCATGTAAGTCGTGTTGCCCTAAGCAGCACCCAAGCTGGCTAGCGGCTAACAATGGCAAAGACGGGCGACGAAGCAACGCTATCACCAGACGGCTACGTCACGATAACCGGTCGGATCAAGGACCTCATTATCCGCGGCGGGGAGAATATCCACCCACTCGAGATTGAAAATTGCCTATTGACGTGTCCAGGAGTCATGGATGTGTCGGTGGTTGGCGTGCCCGATGAGAGGTACGGAGAAGTCGTGGCTGCTTTCATCATCCCTCGGGAGCATCAGGAAGACGCTGTGACTGAAGACAAGATCCGGATTTGGGTTGGTGAGCGATTGAGTCACCATCTTAGTAAGGCCTCTACTTCAACAAATGCAATTCAAAGGATACAAAACTAACCCAGAATACCCAAAACAGTTCCGAAACTTGTCTTCCATTTACGGCCCTTGGAGACATTTCCCAAGACGGCAAGCGGCAAGATCCAGAAGTTCAAACTTAAGGAAGATGCCATCAAGATCCTGAAGGAAAGGGGGCCATCACATTAGGTATATACTTAGTAGTTGAAGACAGATAGACAGTCAAATTTTAGCAATAGCTTGCTAATCTAAGGATTGACCAAGTAAAAAAGAATGCATCATATACATCTTTCCTCACTCCTCGCTAAAGTCTTAGGTCATTATACGAACCATAGATTACCCATTGTCCAAGTTATTGTCCCAGTTTGATTTTTCCCGTCGAAACTTGGTTTCGCCAAAAGCTTCTCGAGTCACGGGAATAATAAAAAAGCTAAGAAGCATAGATAGCTCTGGCCCGCTACCTTAACAATTATAGTTGTACAACTTGTTGTTCTGGACTGCCCAACTCGGAATAAGAGCCAAATTCGTATGGTCAGCAGGTATGGAAAGAGCTAATTTCGACGTCATAGTGTTCTTCTACTACCTGCGATTTCGATCACAAGATACGTGCCAAGTTAGGGCACAGACTCCTGAGTAGTTTTTACAATGCTAAAGCTTTGCAATAGGTATATTGTAGTAAGATAGTCACGAGTAGGGTCCTATGTGGATATATTCTCTATTCTATAGCTTTATGGTTGTTAAGGAATGGAAGATATTGCGTGCTCTGAATCTATATCATTCGGAAATTAGGGCTTAGTAGGTAAGTATTACAAGACTATATGACTCACCATTGGTTGGTTCTAGTGATTCTGGTGACCCTATTACACTATAATCGTACAGCCAATTCTCTAGTTCTAGCAATTTTACTTTACTGGACTACCTATACTACATAGTTTTCTTATCTATCTATACAGGTATAATCCATAAAAGTATGGTGTGTAAGACCGGGGAAATAAAATAGCCTAGATATACTCTATCATACAGTAGTGCATATTTCTAATGAACGACTAGAGGAGGTTCATACATATTTACGATATCCTACAGCTAAACATTGAAGCTCAGTTTATGTCGGAGAGTATCAGTAGATATCAGAAATGAGCAATTAAATTGGTATACATGATAGAAATTCATCCTGTCAAATGATATAAATGCAAAGCATGCCATGCAGAGCAGGGGTATAAAGATATGACAAATGCATATGCGAGTGTGAGGTGATCAATATGTATACCCGTATACCCCAGGCCCATCCCAACCACCCAACCAAGACCTGAATCCTGACGTGTGAGATCTAAATGGCAGAAACAAGTTGTTCAATGAGACGGCCATTGATGGTTCGTCCTCTTAAGTTTAAAAAGTGTGTATCAGAAAGCAATTAACAGAGGTATATCGCGACATGTCCCAGCCCTGTCCCGACCAACCAACCAAGGCCCGAGTAGAAGATCTGGCAATGAGGTAGTTATTTGCAATCTAACGTCTGCAGTACAAGAATAATTGATAAACATAAGTATATTAATAAACAAAAAAGAGCCAAGGGTATCTTCCATCCATTCCAATATCCCATTCCAAAAAAAGAAACCAAAAAAACCTCCAAACTCCTAATAACAACCCGTATCCTCCACTGCTGCAGCCCCTACTTAGTATGAAAAACTATGCCTTATCTTGGATAGGTGATCATGCACATTGGGGATGATAATATCCCCAGCAGCCCGAATAGACGACAGATAGTTCATCTCGGGGCTGCAACATTCGATCCTTTCGACCCAAGGATCCTTCAGCGCCTCGAAAATCGTGATTCGCTTTTCCGAGAACGGATGAAGCATCCGGGCAAGAAGAACTCGGAGACCGTTGCTGGTGGGCAGCCTGTTGAAAAATCCAAAGCACCGAGGAATGCAGGTCTCCACGATAGGCGTGTCGGGGCACTTTTCCAGGTATTCCTCCCAACGTGCTTGGAACTCGGCGAAGGCGTCATCTCTGGTGGTGTCGGCCTCGCCCCAGGGCATGTAACGGGTGAATAGGGCGTAGAAGGTGATGGCGCAAGACCAAACGTCGACGGTGCGGGGATCGTAGTTGCCTATATAGTATCAGTACGCTGGTTGATATACTTAACTGAAGGAGTAATATAGTGGGTACATGCCTTTTAATCGGAGAACTTCTGGTGGAAGGAAGCTTGTTGTGCCACATAGACGCGGCCCACAGAGGCGGCACTTGCTGAGCTTCCTCTCGCCTCGGTCGTTGGCGGGAAGTAGGTCAGCGAAGACTACCGAAAGGCCGAAGTCGATAATTTTGAGGGTCCCGTCGTCAGCCAGGAGCAAGTTCTCCGGTTTGATATCATGGTGTGCAATACCACGGCTATGCATGTATGCAATACCCCGAAGCAACTGCTTGAAGAGACATTTTGCATCTCCATAGGTAAGGTATCGCCTATCCATAAGGCCGCATAAATCGCCATGTTTGCAGTACTCCATGACGAAGCACAGTTTATCCCCTTTCCTACATAGATCAAGGGTCTTAATGATGCTTGTATGACACAGGTTTCTGCCGATGTCGAACTCTGCCAGGGCTCGGGCCACATAGGTCTCGTCGGGCTCGTTGTCTGGTTTGTCGAGCACTTTGACCGCGTAATATTCGCGCTTGTTGCCCTCTTTCCTGTAGACAAGCTTGACCGTAGAAAAGCCACCCTTGCCGAGGATAGAAGCACTTTTGATGCGCGTAAACTCGTCCGTGAGTTTGCGGACCTTGCACCTTGATATACCGACGGATGTTGATGTCTTGAAACCGAGTTTGAGTCTCAGACGCTTGCTGGGTGTGCTTGAGCAGCGAACGTTCTTGAACTGGTCTAGAAGCCTGAGAGACGCCATCGTGGTGCTCCCTCGGTGTCTCGCTGCCGATGTGTTTTTCCTAGTAACTGGCTGGGGTTGCCTGATATGCGAGAGGAGGGTGGTATACTTGGGCATATCAGAAGAGGGGCTTATATAATACGAGCTGAATCTGGAAGATAGCATCTTCCTTCCTAATAAAATGATGCGAAAAGTGATGAGAAATGGGTGCTCGGTGAGGTGGAGTATCCGATTGAAGGCTTTGAGGGAAGGGTTCGAAAGATGGATTGAACAAAAAGAAAACCCCCAAGCAGAGACCATCTACCTAGGAATTATCTCATAGTTGCACTCATCCATCGAATGACTCAGATAGTTCGGTAACCCCTATGCCTATAGGTCATCTCCATGGATGTCACCGTGATTTACATCTATAACATACATGGCATCCATGGCTTTCATTGGATGATTGAGGACTTAGGAACCAAGTTGGATCAACCCGCCATCCGAACATACAAGCTCTGATATAGAGAAGATTACTTGTTTGAGAACGATGAAGCTTGGGGGTAGGATAGCTTTATTTTTCAATAGGTATGTCTATATTCAATTCGCCTTAGTGAAATAACAGACAGTTTAGTGAAGGTGCAGGATCACGATGATGGTCATTGACGTCGACATTACTCTGTGCTTCCTTTGCTCGTATGTATATGTAAGACAGTGTAAACCCGTACCGAGGAGCTAGGAAAAAATAAATTCCCATACCGTTCTCAAGGTAAAACAAGCCCTGACATTGCACAGAGTAAATGTTATCTTTAATTCCCTGCAGAAAGTAGTAAGAATCCAATAAAGAGATCGACACAACTCACGCCCAAGAGACTAAACTCCTGGTGCCTAACAATAGCATGCGGGGAAACTAAGAGGCAATGAGTATTTTCATGGCATAGACCTACCATTGCATGATGAAGCACTTAGGAAAGAACCACAAGGGTTTCCAACTCGTGTCCTCAATGGATGGCATGTCACGTGCTTGAGTCGCATGAAGCCCTGTTCGTGTTAAACCCAGGCCCATGCATCCATATTCTAGCCTTTGTTTATCAGGCTATAGTATGGTCCCGTAGCTAATCGAATCGCGGCTGCTCGTCAGCGCATCTGCACGCTGTGGTAAGAGCATGGTGCCGTTTAGAGCGCCGATTGGTTCTCTACCCAGTTTCAGACTTGGGACCAACATTGCTAGTGCAAGTAAGTGATACGGCCATAAACTCGGATCGAGGTGAGCCAAAGACAATACCACAGTCCCCAAAGCACTGAGCCACATCGTATGGCTGTTGCATCTCGACCATATCTGGCATCTCAAAAGTCTTGAATACCAGTCTCCCCCTGTAGCTGGGATTTGATATCACCACCATTCTCGCCTTCAACCGTCCACTCGGGCTCTTCGTCATCAAAGTAACGCTCTTGCTCTTCGTTCCAGTCATCATAATCATCGTTCTCATCGACCGCAGCGTAATCAAAATCGCTATCTTCGCCCCTAAGGAACCGCAAGGTCATCTCCCATCGCCAGAGTTTTTCGCCTTCTTCCTTGCTCGGCGGTATCTCATCTTTGTCCTCCGCAAGAATCTCCCCGTTTGGGCCACGGCTATAGCTAAGCATTGCGTTGGGATCAGGATGCGACAGAGCTTCAAACTTGGCTTCGGAGCGGGCGAGATCCGCCTGTAGTATACCAGA
This sequence comes from Aspergillus leporis, assembly GCA_009176345.1. NCBI lineage: Eukaryota > Fungi > Ascomycota > Eurotiomycetes > Eurotiales > Aspergillaceae > Aspergillus > Aspergillus leporis. The sequence goes on along the minus strand of ML732211.1, from coordinate 104,524 downwards.
GAACCCCTTGGCTCGTCCTTCGGCCTCTCGTTCGGCCGATGTCTGGAATCGGCGGATCAAGCGATCGTATAGTAACGGGTCTACAATGCTAGAGCGTTAGCTTGGGTCATCTTTCCCCGACTGAGATAACAGATGCGATCAGTCGTGAAAAAGCGAGGATAGAGCGAGCAGACCGGCTAGCTCGAGGTCTGCAGAGAAATACTCCGGGTGCGTGTCCAAATAGCATTTCCGACGATTCTTCACCTGCGTTAAACGGGATAGCGGCATCGCGACAGAGGTCGCGTTGTTCGTGTCCTCCAGGACAGTATCTGGTTGTATCCCAGTGCCCATTGGGAATCGAGGCATAATGATTTGGGGTGAATCAGGATAAGTCCACGTTTTAAAAGGTTAAAAAGAGCAATGATCTGTTTCGGGACTCAATATGACAAAGTGGTCTAAACTGCTTTAGGCCGGAAGAACGCGGCAATTTTCCTTCCAGAACATAGGAATCTCCGCAGTGGACGTTCGTCAACAAATAACAGTCCGTATTGGCCCTAGAATGGACTTGGAGCTTTCTATCTGGAAAAGATAGGTAAGAACCACCTCCTGTTTGTTTCACATTTGGTCAATGGTGCTGCGTAGAGTCGCGCTTGGCTCGTTCCCCAGCGCCCAATCCCCTGTCCACCCTTCTCTTCCCCTACTCAAGGGATTAAACACAAAACTAACAAAGAGCATCTCAATAAAGCCTCCCACACAAATTTTCTGTGTGATCTAGTCTATCTAGGCCAGTAACGGTAGTGGTCTGTGGGGGTCTGACGCCATGTCGTCTTTTAACGAAATCCTTCAGCAGGTCAACTCGAAAAGGCTGTGGAGAGGCGCCGCTCTGCTGGCCCTCGCTGCATTCTCCTCGCCTGTTTTCGTGCTGACTCTGGCTCCGGTGTACGGATCTGCGCCATCGCACATCTTCCATGGCTATGGAGTTGCCATTACTGCTGCTATCGGATGGTTCCTAAAGGATCATATACAGCAGCTATCAAACCGCCGGGCGGTGTATCTGGTTCCTGTTCTGGCATTCTGGTATCCTACCATTCAATACTTTTTGCACCAGCAGAGCTCCGCATTTGGAAATCCGACGGGAGCTATCATCACCGAGGTCTTTGCTTTCTACCCTTTTGTTCTGCTCTCGGTGGCCTGTGCTGGAAGACTGGTGCAATCTGGCCTGAACCTTGACCGCTATGGCGATCTGGCAAAGGAGCATGTCCCTCTCATTGGCTCGTACGTCGTCTACGCCGTCTCTGAGAAAATTGCCAAATCGTTTATTGCGAAGTGTATTGGGTCGTTCTGGCTCTTTTCGAGCACTGGCTTCCAGTTCTTGGTTGCGATTGTGTGTTCTGCTGTCATCCCATCTAAATGGCTCCTCTTGGCCATTCCGTCTATTCTTTTCACACTCACTTCTAATGTGCACCTACCTTTGGGAGGGACGACTTCAGCGCTGAATTCCGCTCTTCACGAAGAGGGATTCGCGCTGGTGGATCGGCAGGAGTCCTCGACCGGTTATATCTCGGTTCTGGATAACCTGGAGGATGGTTTCCGGGTCATGCGGTGTGACCACAGCCTTCTCGGTGGGCAATGGACCAAGACTTACCGCAACTACAAGCCCAAGGTCCAGGACCCTATTTATGCGGTCTTCTCTCTGCTCGAAGCCGTCCGGTTGGCTGAAACGGGCCATGGGCACCCCCGAGTAGACGCGGACAGCAAGGCACTCGTCATGTAAGTCAAGTTTCTAATCTTCCTAATTTGTCTATCTAACTATATCTCAGTGGTCTCGGTGTGGGCACCACACCTGCGGCACTTATCGCTCACGGAATTGAAACGACCATCGTCGAGATTGACCCCATCGTCCACAAGTTCGCCAGCAAATACTTCCACCTCCCTTCTAACCATATCGCAGCCATCGAAGATGCTACACTGTTTGTGAACCGCGCTTTGAAATCCCCCCAACCCACCCAGTACGACTATATCGTCCACGACGTGTTCACCGGCGGCGCGGAACCAATCGAGCTCTTCTCCATCGAATTCCTTGAGGGCCTCAACTCCCTCCTGAAGCTGGATGGTGTCATCGCAATCGTACGTCAACCCCTTACATCTCTTTCAGCTCCACATCTCACTAACTACAAACAGAACTACGCGGGCGACCTCTCCCTCTATCCCGCTGCGCTCACCGTCCGCACCATCGAGGCAGTCTTCCCCTCCTGCCGGATGTTCCGTGAGGACGCCGGCGATGAAGCCAACGGGGACTTCGCCAATATGGTCATCTTCTGCAAGAAGAGCTCTGATACTCCTCTTCGCTTCAGAGATCCTGTTCCAGCTGATTTCCTGGACAGCAAGTTCCGTGAGACTTACCTCGTGCCCAAGCATGAGATTGATCCAGCTATCTTCAAGGGTGTCAAGGGTGGACAGTCGGTCTTGAGGGCAAAGGACACGGGTAAACTCTATAGGTGGCAGGATCAGGGTGCTTTGGAGCACTGGGGCATTATGAGGAAGGTCTTGCCGGCTTCAGTGTGGGAGAACTGGTAAACTTCTTTTATTCATGTACATTAATATGGTATAGTCTGGATTGCCGGGTGCTGGCTGTGTCTGATAGGATAACTGCGCAGTCCGACTGGTCTACTACGGATCTATCAAATATGTGAAAATTTAGCTGTCATTCAATCGACTTGATATTGGCATGTTGGGTCAGACAAAATCACATTATTGACAAGGCACTTTATTTGGAGAACCCCCTACCATGTTGCCCATTTCAAGAAGAAAGGTAAAAAAGCAAATGAACAAAATAATTTGGCAAAAAGATATGGAGATGCGGGGAATTGAACCCCGGACCTTTCACATGCTAAGCGAACATTATACCACTAAACCACATCCCCAATTTGATGGAAGAGACCTTCCTAGTAGATAATATAAGCCAATTTCACGCGGTAGTACGAGACAGTGTAGTCCTCTCTTGGTAAATTTCCATTCAACTACCTCACTATAGTAGCAGCATCGCGACCACCCAGAGGTGGTAAGGATATGAACTATGTACTCCTCGAAATCCTTCCAGAAATAAGGAATCAAAGCTAAGAAGGTATACTCATTTATGCAATGTGGTGTGGGGGTACATACGTCGCCTGTTCGAAATATATAACCACAGGCGAAGCTCCAGGGTGACTAACGAGGTAAGCATGTATATCACCAGCTGGTACTTTTCTATATTGTCCACGCACGTATAAATACCTGCTCAACATGTCCAGGTACCCAAGAAGATACCAACCTACCATGTACAATGGGATCCCTGTGACGACTACTATATAAGGGATGATCATTTCAAGACCTTGTCTTGAAATTCTAGTCTTTTACCTAGTAGTAAGGATTATTACAATCAGAAGATCACCTGAAGGGAAAGCTCATGTCAATTCCCAACTCTTATAGACATCCAACTCTTATAGACATGGCCCGACAAAAGGTGGTTGAACAATAAACGTGGAGCTCGCAACTAACAGCATGTTATACCTGCATTGTGGATATTTAAGGGCACCCATGATCATAGTCATATTGATATGATTCACATACCTCTTCCCGGTCAGAGTGTGTTCCTTCCATATGGTAAGTCTTTTACACAGAGGACAAATGACCGTCAAGATTTTCTCGTCTTAAGATCATATCATCTATTGGCAGTTATGAGGATGTCATCGCAAGTTGGGGAAACTTTTCTCCTGGGGGAGGGCGTTAGATGGTGTGGACCTGATTCGTGGCTTTTGTCAGAGGAGCCGGGTTGGTGGGTCTTGGCTAATCCAGCATAAGGCTTTCACTGGTAGATGTTGCTCAACTATAATTAATTACAGTGCTTTTCCCTGCAACAAGTGAAACGGGTGTTACCATGTCTTACGACCCACAAGGCTGGCAATTCAACGAGGACATGATCGACCTCTGAACCAACACTCGCACTAAAAGCCCACGGGTACATATGAGCTTCTGTTTTTCTCTCTCTCCCTTATTGGCAATTTTTTTTTTCAGTTGATCGTCTGTTTTTTTCCTGGTTGTCCATGAGAGATCGCATGGATGCTGGACACCTTCGTGTCTCCCAAGTTTATAGAAAAGTTAGGTTTAATTGCCGATCTCCACCTTGTCCCAATTTATTTCGCATTCTAGATATTTTTATTTATATTTTTTAGAGTTTTGTTACTTTGCTGTCTTGATCAGCCAGACTCTCTTCTTTTCTTTTCTCTTCTTTTCTTTTCTTTTCTTTTTCTTTTATTCTTGGTTACCAAGGATAATGATAACCCTCCTATTATCCATACTACTGCTACAATTGCTGCTGACGGTGGTCGCGCAACAACCCGGTCCAGATGATGATTTAATGTCATTTGTGACGGTAAGTTTCCTGTTGTTTAAGGTCATCCCTCTGCCGATGAAAAAGAAAAGCCATGCATGATCGGTACCTTCGTTTATACTAAATTTTCCGGGCAACTACTTAGCTCCCCACCGTCAGGGCCCTAAAATATGAAGTGCAATACCAGGATCGCAATCGCGTGAGTCCAGGCTACTGGTTCGTGGCGCCATATGGGAAAATCGACCCGGAACCACCGACGCAACAATACCGGCCATACCAGATCGGACCTTACATCTACGATGAAAATGGGGCATGTCTCGCACTCCACGTCCCCACGTCCCACAATCAGGAAGAATGACCGACTAACCAGATCCCTGCGCAACAGATGCTCATCTGGGCCGGGTCGCCTATGTTTGAGAACCGCAACGTTTTCGATTTCAAGGCAGTCCACACCATCGATAATCAGCCACATCTATCGTTAGTCTGGCAACGTGCGTTCGAGGGGCCCGACAATGGACACGGCGTGGTCTTGGACAATACATATGAGATAAAGAAGAAAATTCCCATGCCGACCGAATATGGTGCCTTCGATATACACGAATTCAATATCCTCGACGACGGCAAAACGGCTCTCACCATAAATTACCGTGAACATGAAATTACCTTGGACACAATGAACCGCCCCGGACAGCGAACATTCGTTTTGTCGGGCGGGTTTGCTCAACTCGATCTGAACACGGAACAGGTTACCTACGTGTGGGATAGCATCGACAAAGTCGCCCTGGGTGAGTCGGTCTTCGTCGATGAGGGGACCCCTACCGTGGGACCACCGGGGTGGGATTATGTGCACGCGAACTCAATCGACAAGAACGAAGATGGCGACTATATCATCTCTTATCGGTTCACCAACACCATTTACATGGTTTCTGGCAAGGATGGGGCTATTATGTGGCGACTGGGTGGAAAGTACAGTGACTTTGAAATGGACTTCACATTTTCTAAGCAGCACGACGCGAAGTTCATCGAATCCAACGGGACGCACCATATTATTTCGCTCCTCAACAACGCCTCCGATGAGGAGAAAAACGATGAGAATGTGTCATCAGCACTTTTCGTAGAGCTGGACAGCGCCGCATCTCCACGGACTGCTAGAGTTATCCGACGCCATGAACGCCCCGATGGTGGTCTCACACGACTCCGTGGCAATACTCAGCTACTCCCAAACAAGAATGTGTTCATCGGTTGGAGCGAGAGGGGCTATATCAGCGAGCACTCACCTGAAGGCGACGTTTTGCTCACGGCAAACTTCGTTTCCTCACGCTATTCGACTTATCGCGCATACAAATTCGAATTCACGGGTCGCCCTGGTGCTCCGCCAGATCTGGTCGCATCCGTATGGGGTACCGAAAAGACAGACCTCTTAACCTCCTTCTACGTCAGCTGGAACGGGGCAACCGATGTAGCCGGGTGGAATTTCTACGCGCGGGCCGCGAAGAATGGCCACCCCGTACTTGTCGGCAACACGACCAAGACCAATTTCGAGACGATGTTCGTCGCTAAAGGGTACCTGGACTGGGTAACAGCCGAAGCCGTTGACCGCGAGGGCCGTGTTCTGGGCACTTCGCGGATCCAGAGGAGCAAGCTTCCCGACAACTTTGACGCAGTTGGGTTCAAGGGCGATCTCGAACATCTTACACCAGATGACCCCGAGGCTCCACCCCCCAAGTCGGAAGACAATAATAAGCCGACAATTACTGACGGAGAGGCTTATAAAGAGGCTGATAAGGATGTTGACAATGAGGCCGATAGCAACAACGCCTCCCTTCTCACCCCCGCGCCCCCATCTCTGGCTGATGAAGACATCAAGGAGATCGCGCAGCTAGCACGCGAGACGTACAATCTCGTCCGCAGCGTCAGCGGCATTTTCGTCCTCATCTTACTCGGAGGCATCGTTTGTGGTATCTCGGCTAGCGTCTGGCTCCTGCTCCGCCGTCGGCAAACGCGGTCATACCAGCATGTCCCGCGGGAAGAGTTTCCAGAGGAAGAAATTCGCCTTCATTCTGTCAGGTAATTTGCTGAGTGCGAGATGGGGGGAAAGGTACTATAGATAACCCTGCTGGGGTGGGGCTATGCTTGCCTTCGGTGACATGTATATTATACCCCTGATGTGTATATACCTACGATACATATACTACATACAATTGGCATTTCAAATAAACAATTTTACAAAGAGCCAAAACCTCTCAAATCCCCCCCAACTCAACCCTAAACCCACGCTTCTACCAAGAACTGCTCAGCGCCCCCGAAAAATAGGTGCCTCTCTCGCATATGACTATCAGCGGCTTGTTATTTATGATGTGCGTTCAATGGTCTTGTTACAATTGACTATGAGTCACCTCTTGTAACTGTCATAGAGCAATATGCGGCATTGGTAGAAATAGACTCGAGAATGAGCTAGAGAGATTGCTAGGGCAAAATTAATGAACAGAGGAAAAAACAAAAGATGGAGATGCGGGGAATTGAACCCCGGACCTTTCACATGCTAAGCGAACATTATACCACTAAACCACATCCCCATGATTGTTGTTGATGGCTTGGTTATTTGCTACAGAAGTCTACTGATTAATTGACACTGAAATATACATCGCCATGATCGCTCATTCCAAACAGATATGATCATACATCTTATGGTCTTCTTGGCCATTCATAACTACCCCTATGATTACTTATATGACCCAGTATACCTCACTGAATTCAAGATAAACCTTCAAGTCCCCTTGTACACACCTCTACTGCAAGCTGAGTTCTCAATCGATATGTACGAAGTGACCCTTTTGTATTTATGACATGAACTTGGATTCTCCCACTATGATTACTTCACGGCTATAGCCCAATTAGTACTGGGAGATCGGTATCAGGCCATATTGTTTGACCCCGATTAAAATAGTCATGGAATGTAGCCTTTCACTCCCTAAGGTCCACCTACAACCCAGTAACTACCTAGTTACTCCGTATATCGTTCAGAGAACCACCCATTGGGACAGAAATCTAGTCGAGCCTCATGCAGCATAGTCCAATCCATTTTTGGGAGAGGGCGGAGAGATACATTTACCCCTTTAAAGCAATAGCCATATCCTGATACAATACTCAGCTAACAGGCTAGAGGTGGCCAGACCACGATCAACTCCGACGCTTTTCGCAGTTGCCCCTCGGCTACTACCTACGCTACTGTACAAACATCCATTCGCTCGAATACCTACCAAGTCAGATATTCACGACGCCAAAAAAGAAAAAAAGGGAAACAAATCAAATACTTTTTCTTAGCAGGTTTGCTACCACTATCGGACCCCCAACTCATTATCAGTGGAATGCTACTTAGTCCCGTCTAGGTCGAGGGCTATACAAGGACGACTGCGATGAATTGACATCCTGGAACGGAGAATCCCACGTGATGCACATAAATATGCCTTAGCTCAGGACCTAACTGCAGCTGGGCGGATGCCGTAAAAATCCAATGTTTCCTACACTTATATTCCAGCACAAAACAGACAGTACACACTTAGTGATCATGCACCCCATGCTGCTTTGCATAAGGATAGAAAATAGAGCTTCACACCCATGGGCTCCCCTCCAACTATTCATCACCGGGGCATATAGCCCTAGACGAGTAGCAAGGATCATCTGGCAGAGGCCTTGGGCCAATATTCTAAAGATCTGTGGCTTATAGCCATCCTCACGTTGGCCATTAACCACCAACGAATATGCACTCCCACCTCGGAGTAAAGAGCACCCGAAGACAATTATATTATCAAGCAAGTTTTAGTCACGACAAAATTGGGAACGGTGGTGGGGGTGATAGGGCTAGACAAGTAGTTGGCAAGAACTGGAGGTTGAGAGTGTGAGACTTCTTGTGCGGAATCGACCAGTTTATATTAGTAGCCCAGAAGAAGGGCCGAGCAAGGCATTCACTCATAGAAGTGTGCTGCATATATATGTATTACCCTAAGCTTGGTTGGAAATAGTGGATAAGCCGGTACAAAACAGGGCTGTACTAGATACCTAGTAGGGGTTGATGTTAGTATATCGATTAGTATTAACATAAGCTTATGATGCATATTAAAAAAGCCACCAACATTGAATTGGGGATGTGGTTTAGTGGTATAATGTTCGCTTAGCATGTGAAAGGTCCGGGGTTCAATTCCCCGCATCTCCATCTTTTTTTTCCCCTTATATATATGTTCTTCTGCATCATATTTTTTTTATTATTCATTTCCTCATAACCGCGTTCGAACGGACTCCGTTCCCAGCCAGTTTGCACAATGCCAGGCGAGAATCGCTGGCCGGGCCCTCGTAGTTGCTTGAATACCGACAAGTGATAGCCTCACCAATATGAAAGGATCAGTGGACACGAAATAAAACCAAGGAAGAAAACAGAGTGTTCCACATTATGATCTAGTAGCTGCAGAGGATATATCATCTAATTGAAAATAGAGATAGTTCACAAGTGGACCAAAAAAGATAGCCTTATGGGAAATCCGCCGCCGTCTCTTCGACTCCTAACCCAGCCTAAAGCCATTCCGGTATCAAAAAAACAATGACAACGAGCGTCGCTAAGCCGATATCCTCGATTCCTGGAGTATGTACCGTGCGCGCGGGTGAATAAAATTACAATCCAAAAAACACCAGTCGAAACGCAGGAGACTATGCCGATGGACTTCCGCGAGGACTTCCTCCAGGTTTCTTAACCAAGCCCGCAAAGAAGTTTGCCAGTGCTTGATTGTGTGATTTTTCGCCGGTGGGTGCCAAAAGAGTATCCTTTCTCTGGGACCGATTGGCCTCTCTTTCCTGCATAATTGGTAGGATGGTTAACGAATCAATTGCGGGTGAAGGAAAGGGCTTGTCCGTTAAGTCATCACTCACCTTGAGTTTCCTTAGCATATCATCAGCATCTACCTGGATTCCACCCATGTTGAATTGCACAGGCCCGATGTGCTCGTTCACCTGGCCACTATCATCTAGTGGGGACATCTCAAGCTGAGGCACTTGCTTGGCTACACGATCCTTTTCATCTTCCAACTTCAACTTTTCTAAGATCTCAAGCTGTTTTGTGAGGAAGCCTTGCATGTCAGAAGTCTCAACCTCAACCCTGCTTTTGCTCTGTTGACTGCCGGGATGTGTCATTGACGTGTTTAGCTTGGGGTCCTTGATCGTCTGCTCGAAGACAGTAACGGTGCTTGTTCCATCATCTAGGCCAGCTAAACTTTCACACTGAGGCTTATCATCATCAACCGATGAACTGACAAGTGGTTCGGGTGGGTCCTGAATTTCAATCGACCATGCAGTCGATACTCCTTCCATATCGAATCCTTCTCTAATAATTCGAATCTTACCCCACGAATCCCAGTTTGAGGGGACTAGAATCTTATCCCGGTCAATCATATTGTGCTTTAGTGATTGTCTTTTCAAGAGCGAATGGATACCAAGAGACGAATGTATTAAGCTTTGAAGGGAGTTGGCAAGGAATGGTGTTGTATAAATAAGTGACGCGCCATCTGCTTGCAATCAGAGAACCGCTCGCTGCCGTAGGGGGCGTTAAATGGAGTAAGCGGGTGAGCATTCTTACGTTTAAGAAGGATCGTTCTCATGAACTGGAGGATAAAATCGAACTCTTCCTCGTGCCAGCCATGGTCCTTTTCCAGTTTCTCGATCTTATCGGCCTGCAGAACTTGTTAGTAATTCGTCTCTTTGAACGACCTTGTTCCGCAATATTCTGTCCCGGGTACTGCTTACTCCTTGACAGACAACACACATGGGAATTCCTAGCCCTTCGTCCCATTCACCAGGCCCTAAAGGTATCGTTACTGGTCCAGCCGAGCTGGTCAATCCTTGTGCTCCTGCTGAACCGGGGTCCATGCCCCTCTTTCGGTCTCTCCATTCTGTCATAGTTTCCTCCATCACGATTTTCGTCTCATCATCTAGAGAAATGAGCACATGTCGCAGGAGGCGAACCCATTCCCTTAGCCGCCGGATCCATGTCCAAGGGTCTGACCAGTCCAGCAGGATCACGACCAATGTCTCCGGGACGGATTGGGCGGTCAAAAGCGGTTTGAGGAGGGGCGCAAAAGATAAAGAGGGCTCGGAGAGTAGATATGCAGAGACTCGCGCCAAAGTATCTTTAACCTTCATATTAGCCGCTATCTCCAAAGTGCAAGGAACAGTGAAGGTGTTCAATTTGGACCACATTTACCTTCTTGGTCAGCATCCAGAACATCCTGGTATGTGTATCCTAAAGCGAACTGATTGGCGACTGGGGGTACTCTTCCCCTCCGCCTGTCGTTTGACAAGCTGGGATCTGACGTGTCCGCAGATAGTGTATCTAGAAACTCTCTTTGGCTCTCGGGAGTGCCTCCTGAAAGATAGATGAACCCGGTTAGCAACACATGGGTACAAATCGAAAAGTGAAGCTACTGGGCCATTGCAGCAGGCGGGTGGGCGGAGGTCGCGAACCTAATATGAGCAGATTCTTTTCAGGCAAGCGCTTCCCATTGGCAACACTATCTAACATAGAAGACCAGATATTTTTCTTTGGGCCATCTTTGCTTGAGGGACGACTGTTGTTTCCCGACCCGAACTTGGACTCGGGATTTTGATTTGAAGTAAACATTGTCTGTCCAGTTTCAACCGTACTTAGCCGGCGCGGACCATTCCAAGCGGCCGCTAGACAATCCTGTCACTATTCCGACAAATATGACGCGTAGATCACGACGTTTCGGGGGTTGTGATTAATGAGACAGCGGTCGGAACAGTGTCAGGGGAGATGGGTCCGTAGCCGATATATGTACTCTTTTAGCCGATCAGACAGGACGATAGACATAAACCCTTTCCCAAGAAAAGCAAGAAAAAGAATCTTCGATAGAGCTGACAGCTGTCCCTAACCACGGCGAAAATTTCCAAGGGTGTTGCGAGGGTGAGTTGTTCCGTAGAGGGGAAATTACAAGTTATTTCGTTGTAAACAATAGTTTGAAAGCGTCGCCGTCCCTGCGAGTGGGACCTCCCGCGGAGGCCGCCCGTGATTGATCTCTTTGCAGCTTAGTCCCGTTCTTCGAGACATAATACCTAGCTACAACTCTTGCGCCGAAAACGATCTACCTCAGCACGTTCAATTATATACAGTCTTTTAAAGCGTGATATATGGGAACCTCCCTCATTAATTTATAAGTCGCATCGTGACAATGAACGCTATTCGTCAGATCCAGTCGCTCAATAAGCGCGAGCTTGAAAATGCAGTGTGCGTGGTGCACTTAACTCAAAACCTTCATAAGGATATTCTGCTAACGACGATCAACTGATACAGCCCACCCGAAGCATCCTGGCATGCTGATTACCGCGATACAGCCTACATCAACATTGGCGGTCTGCCGTTCGATCTCTCTGAGGGTGACATTGTGACCATCTTCTCGCAGTATGGCGAACCAGTGTATGTAAACCTTGTACGCGATAAAGAAACTGGGAAGAGTCGAGGATTCGCATTTTTAAAATATGAGGACCAGCGCAGCACGGACCTTGCCGTTGATAACTTGGGTGGGGCCACAGTTTTGGGAAGGATGTTGCGCGTGGACCATGTGAGATACAAGAGGCGGGACGATGAGGAGGAAGGGGATAATGTCGCAAAACTGATGGGCGAGACCGTTGCTAAGAGTGCAGGTGATGGAGATACAGATGATGAGCGACGAAGACGGCGGAAGACGAGGGAAGAAGAATCCCGAAGACGACCTCTTCTGAAGGAAGAGAAGGAGCTCGAGGAATTAATGGTGAATCACGACGAGGAAGATCCGATGAAGGGGTACCTCATACAGGAGAAAAAGGAGGAAATTGCGCAAGCTCTAGAGAAACTTAGCCGTGAGAAATCATCTCGTAGACGGGAATCCAGCAAGGACAGGTCCAGTCGTCATCACCGTCAGCACCGTCACCATCATCGCCGGCGTGATGAGGACCGCTCACGTTCTCAAGAGAGGAGCCGTCGGGCTCGACGGTCGCGTTCGAAAGAAGGGCGGCCTTATAGAGACAGATCACCGTCGAGAAGGGAGAGAACCTACAGAGATCGGACACCAGTGGGTTCCCGGTCACCTGAACCACGGCGGAATCGTGACAGAGACGACCGACGTCGATGAGCATCTAACAAGTGACAATGCTTTCTACCAAAAGATGTAAAATTCGGTCATATTCTCTATAGTGGTCGCCAAAGTGCTATTGATGAACCACCGGCCAGAGCCAGATGTCCATCATCTTAACGATGAAAGAGTGCGTGGATTGGCCAAGCGTGGGATAGCAATACCGCGAGCTAAACTAGATGCTCTGACATTCGACATCTGCCATTTGCAGATGAAACTAGACAGGCTTCCTGCCGCGACGTCATCATCAAGCTCTTGCCAGGCAAGTGGCCACTGCTTGAAAGGGAAACGAGCACCACTATCTTAACAAGAAGTGCATAGAGGTAGTACTGTTAATATCAAACTGGTTTCCGCACATATAGCGGAGAGTCTTCCTCTTCAACCGCCTCCTAAGTATCTTTTCCAGCCTTCCCTCATACAGTAGCGCTTTCCATCGCCGCCTTCACGGAGGACGAACTTCTCCCAACGTCCATCTCTACCTGAGCCAAGAACAAGAATGGTTTGGTCGTCGGGCCACCCAATCACACCTTTTACAGGTCGGCCCAGCGAGGTACCAAGGGGTGGCACATGGAGAGAACCGGGTGACGCTTCGTCGCCAATTTCAAACGGAGCACTTGCGAAAGAATAAACATCAGAGAATACCCTTGGAAGCAACGGGATTTTCCCCAAAATGCCCCATTTCTGGTTTGCCCTTTCTTCTAATGATGGAGATGCCAGCGGGTTGCGATGTGAAGTATTCCGTGGGTGAGGAAGATCAAAAACATGTAGAGTAGACTTGTCAGATGTTACGGCCAATAGACTGTTCGAAGGCGAGATGGCGAGGGAAAATATCACTGCCTGATCGACTCCGCGCCGTAGTTCAGCCATCTTCGTGCAATTGCTGGTAGAGAACACTCGCACTAGCGTCCCCTAATGCAGTTAGTGGTCAGCTATTCTAGAATAGAAGTCTCGCGGACAATACCATTTCACTCGCCGTTGCCAGCACCTCTCCATCTGGGCTTAATGCCATAGCGCGTAAAGGTGAGCTATGTGCCGGTATAATGCTGACGTTCCCTGTTTCTAGCTCAACTAGCTGGACTTGGCCGGGAGATCGACCTGGGAAAGCAAGTAACTTTTGCCCCAAGCAAGCTAATCCCAGCGGATTATCTGTTGTCTCAAAGACAGACAGCTTTTGTGGGGGATTTGAAAATGCAAAGATGTGGATACTGTTTAACAAGGCGACGACAATGCGCGACTTTGACAAGCGGACGCCCAGCACAGAGGTGCGGAACTCGAGGGTAATGACGGCTTTCTGTTTTGCATCATCCCAGATAACTAGCTATAAGACACGGCATGAGCACAGAGGTCTAAAAAGTTGGAAGGCTGTACATGCGACGATCTTCTCACCTTGTTTTGTGGGAATTTGGGTTGTTTTCCTCCACCGACAATAGCGAGATAGTTTGACTGACCTAGCATTACCACAACTCCGATGCCCGCATTAAAGTCTACAGGACAAGCAGAGTTAGCGGAGTCAAAGGGTCTACATGGGCTGGGGAAGAGACCAACGAAGCTTGCATACCTCTCGACACCTTTAGTTCACAAGGGTCGGTATTGAAGACTACACCAGGTTATTCTGTTCTCAGCTTCGTTATTCCTTTAAGGTAATACAAACACACAAGGGCCGTATCAACGAGGCTTACCACAGAACCCAGTATCGAGACCAATAGAAAAGCAGCTGTTATCATTATTGAAAGCTGCGGAAAGGGAAAAGGGCCCCACGGATTCATCGATAACCTGTCGGGTATTCATGGTGCTTATCAAGACGAAAGACCGTCAAACCGCGGAGGTTGAATCAAGGGCTTAATATGGGAAATACCCGCAGAATACCCAAGCCGCCTCGTTACTCCTAAATAGACAAAGTCGAAAGCTGGATTACTAACTTGAGCGTTGATGCTTTTTTAGAACGGACAAGATGAGGTACTCCGAGACATCTCTAGGTATGATGAAACAACCAGCCAATTAAGGGGCGGCTTCGTCGGCTACCAACTGTTAGGTTCAACCCAATCACTGGATCTCCATCACGGGTTCAAGTCCCGTCCTTGTCATCCCTCTTCTCCCCCCCTTTCTTTTACATCAACATTTGCGTCTCTTTTTAGAGCATGACTGTGCTCCGGGGCATGATAGGGCTTTACCTGTTTAGGCTAGGGCTTGTGCTTTAAGTTACATCAGGGCGATTTTTGGCTAACATCTATATTTGAACGTTATCTACACTCCCATTTTTCCTTGAAAGCCGTTCGTTAATTGGGATCTTGAGACCGGTAACTTTACTTTCCTGTTTCTTTCTTTGCCTGGGAGGATTGTCGCAATACTAGGTATCCCATGTGTGTATGCACAGCACCACGGAGCTTTGGCATGGCTATTCCCCGAATTGCTTCTGCTATGCCTGCTGCATGGGCCCTAATATCTCCCAAAGAGCTGTTAAGGTAAGTTCCAAGATAGTGCCTAGCCTTGACTAGTTTCTGTGCACATCTCCACTGAGATCGAGTGAGCATAAGGCAAGGTTAGTGACTGTCTATAGGGAATAAAAGTAGAGATACATCTCTAGATGGATGTTTCTTGGTATGTAGCCAGGGCTGCATAGATCCATGTATGCCATGGTATAACTCATGACAAGCATGATTATTATTCCTTTGTTGGTGTGTTGTCCTGGATCGAAGACTATATACTAGGAGGTAGCTTCCCTGCCTAAGGCGACAAGTGGCCAGTGTACCGTTGTAATGTAAGTTGGCCTGTATTCCGTACCACTTGGACGGCCCGCAGCGACCCACGGCTTCCATTGGATGTCCCCAACCCCTGAAAGGGGTCATGAACTGGGGAGCAAAGGTCAGATCAAGCAAATTGGATATCACCTTATAATAATAGGTAGTATGAGGCTATTGTGAAAAGAGTAACGCGAGCATTGGGATGCTCTGACTCAATGCTAGGTTTAGCAGAGGTTCATTCTCATCAGTCATACATGATAATCTAATTCGAGAGCAATAATTGATGATCCCCAGTTCCATATCGGACAGGTAACTTATTGAGTGACCAACTGGGACTTCCTAAGTAAATCAGGTACCAGACTCTGTTCTGCAGTACCTGACAGGTACTGTATCAGAGACCTTTCACAGTTCCGATCTGGAGAAATACATGGCCTATGTGATTGGTCTCTGGGAAGGGTACAAAGTCGAAAAAAGGGGAAAGATTGGATACATGGATGAAATGGATGAATACCCACATACCGTATATACATGGTACTGTACCATGATGTACGTACTGTACAGGAGAGAAGCTAAACTAAACAAACTAAAGAGGGAGACCAGCTTTCCCCTTAATGGGCGAAAGTAAGGTTAACGTCTTGTCTCTCTTCCTCTCACTCCAACTCATCTTGTCTGCTGCTCACTTGACCTCAGGAGAGCGGCGATTCATTTCTATTCACCTCTTCTACCCCCGGTCCCTTCTTTTTAGTCAAAACCACTTTTGCGTTGCTTGTTCTCTGCCGCTCGCTTTTTCTTCCTCTTCAACATCTTCTCTCTTCGTGTTCCCCCCCCCCTTTCTCCCCACGTTCTCTCCTTATTTTAGCCCACCATGTCGTCGGCCCTCAACGCGGTATGTTGCGTGCTTCCCCTTTCCATCCTCGCTACTTAAGCAGATCACCCTTCTACCCCCCTCTCAACCTCCACTCACCCCTAATTGTCCCTGAATGGGTCTCACTTCCACTCACACTCACCTCACCCTACTGCACATGAGTTACTAACAATGAGTCCCTTGTTTTCTAAACAGATCAAGCTCCGTCGCAAGAAGAATGTCAAGAAGGGTATCCAGTTCTGTCTGATGGTCTGCGGTGCCAGCGGAACTGGTGCGTATTCACTTAGCCCCGTGCTTTACTCTCTGCGGGAATTGACGAATCGCTATTAAACAGGCCGCACTACCTTCGTTAACACCCTCTGTGGAAAGCAAGTTCTTGAAGGCAAGGATGCCGATGATGCTGCCAACGCACATATTGAGGAGGGTGTCCGCATCAAGCCGGTTACGGTCGGTAAGTCGATCTTCGTATTGACAACTGAAGGGGTTCATACTAATTTACTGGCTTAAAGAGCTCGAATTGGATGATGAAGGCACCCGAATCTCTCTGACTATCGTTGACACCCCCGGCTTCGGTGACCAGATTGATAATGAAGCAAGGCATGTGGACCTGCCAGCGCTGGATACACCGCCCACGAAACTGACTGTCTTATAGCTTTGGTGAGATCGTTGGATACCTTGAGCGTCAGTACGATGATATCCTTGCCGAAGAATCACGAATCAAACGAAACCCCCGCTTCAGGGACAACCGTGTTCACGTCCTTCTGTACTTCATCACACCCACTGGCCACGGCCTCCGTGAGCTGGATATCGAATTGATGAAGCGACTTTCACCTCGTGTCAACGTCATCCCCGTCATCGGAAAGGCTGACTCCCTCACTCCTGCTGAACTGGCCGAGTCTAAGAAGTTGATCATGGAGGATATTGAGCACTACCGCATTCCTGTCTACAACTTCCCTTACGACATTGAGGAGGATGACGAGGATACCGTGGAGGAGAATGCCGAGCTGCGTGGGCTTATGCCATTTGCCATTGTTGGCTCAGACGACTTCGTGGAAATCGACGGCCGGAAAGTACGAGCCAGGCAATATCCTTGGGGTGTTGTAGAGGTTGAAAACCCTCGCCACTCCGATTTCTTGGCTATCCGCAGTGCTCTTCTTCACAGCCATCTTGCTGATCTGAAGGAGATTACTCATGACTTCCTTTACGAAAACTACCGTACCGAGAAGCTCAGTAAGAGCGTTGATGGTGCTACTCCGTACGTTATCCCCTATTCCCATCGTGCTTGTCTTGCAGGATATTGACTGTTTTAGCAGAACCCAAGATTCGTCGATGAACCCAGAAGACCTAGCATCCCAGTCTGTCCGGTTGAAGGAGGAACAGCTCCGTCGTGAGGAGGAGAAACTTCGCGAGATCGAACTTAGGGTGCAGCGCGAGATTGCTGAGAAGCGGCAAGAATTGTTGGCTCGTGAGAGCCAGCTGAGAGAGATCGAGGCCCGTATGGCACGCGAGTCCAGCAGCCAGGACGTCGCCAATGGTGATGCTTAATTCAAACCTGTCAAAGTCTAGTCTTGCATTGCGAGTGTGCACCGACCGTGTCGACGTAATGGAACTTATGGCGCGGCGGTTGTAACTGTCTTATGGGGTTCATATTGATTTGCTTATTCACGTTAATAACTTCGTTTGAGAGGGAGGGAAGGGAAAATGCAACGCTCCGTTTCCTGCGATGACTGGCGCCAATTTCCCCCTTTTCATACAAAAAGGGATTCAGGCAAGAGGCGATGAATCTTTGCTGCAGTTCCCCACTTACTTTTCAGCTTTTTTTCTATGCCGTCTTCCATACGGCTGGGGCCTTTTTCTTGTTTCGCGGCCCGTGTTTTGTGATGCTCGGGGAGGGGGGTCAAAGATAGCATCGTTTTAATTGTTGACAGTTGTCACTGGAACACCTGCATAAATTTCTTTCCTTTTTTTTGCCGTTATATATTTCTTTTTATCACTTCTGTCCTCTTGTTCTTTTTGACTCTTACCATCAATGACACCTGTCCCAATCTCAGCAGCGCAGCAAGATTCCCTCTTTTGTCATTTTATCTTTTGTGTCGTGCCTTACGTCTTGTCTCTTATTATTCTATGTCTTCTAGTTGAATAGTAGTACATGAGGAAGAAAAGTACCTTAACAAGCTTGTATGTCTTAGGCGTATGTAGGTCGAGGGAAGGAGAGCAATGCCAAGAGCCGGTGGTGGTCTGGACCAACTCACCTGATCTCAAAGCCACGATACCTTTCGTGTTATATTGTCATATATGGATCTAAGATAAGCGAAGAACAGCATGCAATTTCATTCTCGCTAGTAGACCCTCCTAGATTCCCTACCTCCATGTTCGTCCCTTCCGAACTTTCTTGGCTAGACGAGATTTTGCATGTTTTTGGAGTTGATTTCATCTGTACGGGAAGATTTGCAAGTCTATTCAAAGAAAAGAGCAAGAAAAGCCAACTTACCTCCGTGATGAATGGGTCAGCGCCAGAGTTCCCTTGAATTGTAGCTTTGTTATCGATAACTTTGAGCAGGTTGAAGGGGACATACACAAGGTTGGCATGACAACCTGAACAACAGATTATACGCACGAGACAGAAAGAGAAACAGGAAGGGAAAAAAAATCAAAAAGACACAATGACAATAACAATAAACATCTGGTATTTGCGCTTCATGTACACAAGTGGGAAATAGGCAAATGATGATAAATAAAGCCGACTTGATACATATCATATCAACGACATGAAGGTATTAGAAAGAATGAAAAAAGACAAAATGTGAGAAGAAGCTCACTGGGAAGAGCGAAATGCCTTTTGGGGTGGCAAAAGGCCGGTCTAAGAGCGATCAAGAACAATTCGAAAGAACAAAGTTATCTCTTATTTTTCCCATGTCTGTTCAACTAATGCTGCTGCGGCTTGTTCCAGAAATCCAAACTGGCTACTACGTCTTCTCCTGATTCGTCTTCGTAGGCGTACAGTATCTAGAGCGAAATTAGTGAAACGGTATTGATATGAGTTTATCCTTGACTTACCTCTCTTGTGGAGGAATGCAGCATGCGGATATTCTTCCCAGTCATTATGTGGATCAGCTCGCTTGTTTCGATGTGTCTGATCTCTATGAAGTTTGGCTCAAAGGCGAGGATGTAAGGATAAGAGAGTGCGAAGGCATTGGGATTGCCCTCCCAGGAAATCTTCCAGTCAGGACGAGCACGCCAGCCATTGCGGTTGACAAAGAATGAGAAATCACTATAGTTGAGAAGGAACTCGCCATTCATGCGTTCAATGTGAATTGGCTTAACATTTTCCTTGCGCGCAACAAAGTCAAGTGAAGTGTCGGCTTGATCTAGAAGAGACTGTGTTTCAGTGGTCTCAAGACTCACGACCTCGAATCCACGAGCGCAGCCGACGCAAAGCGTTGAACGAAGGTAATGAATCGAGGAGGATTCGGCGGGGATATAGTATTCCTAAAGCGTTGTCAGATTGGGATCGGGTGACATATTACGCCGAATGGGAAGAATATACGAACCTTAAAGGGCTTCAATGTGTCTTGGCCACTCTGGAACATCTTACTGACAGCAGATTTCTTCTTTCCTTTTGCCAGGTGGTCCATCGGCTCGTATACTTTGATAGTAGTTGACAGAGCAGAAGTCTTGACAGAGCAGACCAGATGGCGGCCAAGTCCAATACCAGCTTTAAAGAAGTTTGCATGGCCTTGAATCTTCTTCGGTCTCTTTGCTACCGTATTCTGACCTTCCCCTATTTCAAGTGCTTCCATGGGATAAGAGGACAAAGTTTTGTTCGACAAGACCAAGAGTAGCTGATACTCCTCCAGCGTGTCTATTTGGGTTACCTGACTGACGTCCAGAACCCGCCTTGGTCTCGCGGATTTATCCTTCGGCCAACGATCGGAGATGTAGATGCCACTGTCTGTACCGTACACTAACTTTCGGCCACCATCAACGGGGACAAGGCAATTTACCCGGTTGACTGCTGTGAAGAAATTCTCACAAAGCACGGTCTTGTTATAGAAGTTGCTATTGCGCTCCCTCAATTTTCTTTGCTGTTCTTCCACCATTTCAATGAATTTTCTTCGTTGCGTGGGGGACGTCGCATAGAGAGTTTGTTCGTAACCACCTTTGCCTAGATGTCTGAAGGTGATGGGAAGTCCATCTTTCGTCGTCGGTGGATTCGCGACTACCTTATTTGGAAGTAAACTAGACGAAGGCCGTTTAGCTATTCCAACTCGAGGTATTACCTCGTCCATCTGTGCAATGACCAAGAGTTCTAGAGGAATCGGCTTCCGATATACTCGGTATTCCTCGCGCTTGTTGACAACCTTGATCCTCACCAGTAAAACAGCATGGTCAAAGAGATATGCAGTGACTTCAGAGCTGTCAGTAGGCGCTTTTCGAAACGCCATTTTTGTCAGCATCTGGCGGTTCTCCTCGGTGAGTTTCAGGTCGACATAGTCACCCGGACCAAACTTTAGAGCTGCGTTAAGCTGGACCAGGTTGAAGTGATTCTCGGCTCTTCCACTTTCCGTATTGACGCGGGACAAGAAGTCCTTAATGATCTTGACAGCTTTAGGGATATCTTCCTTGTCGGGGTTATCGTCAGCTGTGTTTTTCGCAACCTGTTCGAGGAGCAGCGGGTATCTTGCTAAACGGGTAGTGGGTTTGGTCAAGTATCCATTCAGTTCCAGCTTCCGTGACTCCTTGAGACGCTCCGTTTCCTCCACAAACCTCGCAAAGGCCGGATTTGACGCCTTTTCTTTCTCGAACTCGTACTTCCCGTAGAGCTGATTTGCACCATATTTGATAAACGGGTCAAATCGTGGCACGTGTTGAAGGAATATATCACCGACGGTTTTCACTACGTGGCTTTCCTTCTGTCTAGTATTGAGAGCTTCAGCCAAACCACCATTAACCTTCAAGACCTCCAAGCAATTTCCAAACACTGTACGAATGAACTTTTCTCGTCGGTGTTCCGGAATGGGCGAGGAGTTTGTGTTGCCAGAAGAACGTAAAGGTCTCATCCAGAAATCTCGCAGATATTCCAAATCCTTGACAAAGTCGCGCTCCGTATACATAATCTCAAAGATGATTTCCTGTCGTTTCTTTTCGCGATCATCGATGCTATCTGAGACCTCCTTAGGGACCATGTTAATCCACAGCTTCTGATTGTCGTTATCGTCATCATCACCGTGTAGACTCCCTTTGGAGGCAGACGACCGCAGCCCCGGCTGTGGTTTAAGATTCAGCCTTGCTTGCTGCTCCAGTCTTCTGGGACACGCAATTGAGTAGCATAAGGTGTCACGAGTACAGGTCGGTGAGTAGCACTCAGTAAGAAGTGTAAAAACTCCGTTAACATCGGAGCTAGGCGCTTCTTCTCCCATGGTTTCCTTGAACTGATAGAGTTCACTAGGTGAATCTCGAAGGCGGTGGTCGTACGTAACATCGTGAAAAAATTTCTGCGCATCGAGGGCACGTCCGAGAAGAAGAGCTAGATTCCGGTCGTTCGTTTTGATAATGAAGCTGATCAAGTCTACTGCGTCTGCACCGGAAAAGGAGTTTTGATATGATAGGCCGTTTTTCTGCCGCTCAGCAAGTGGAATCTTCTCACGAAAGCCATCGGCAACTCGCGAAAGCAAAGCTGGATAGACTAATGGCACCTTGCTTCGACGCGAGTTGCTTGCCACAATAGTTGTCTGACTGTTAACCTTCTGAGGTGTCTGACTTTGCATGCTCATGGTTCGGTCTGGCGCCACCGTCGAGGCCATCGACATGGAGCGTGAGTTTGTCGAACCATCGCTTGGTGGTCGTGGCTTGCCATTGACATTCTGGGCGTTCGCTAGGTCCATGTCTTGCCGAGAAAGCGGGGGTTGGCTAGGGCCCGATGGCTGTCTTCGAGCAGGGATTACCCTCCCGGTGCTTGTGGTATGATTGTGGTCGCGATCGGTCGAGTATGAAGTCAATGACATAGCGCGTTCGTTTCCATGTCTCTCGGGCACAACTCTTCCCTGTGCAGTCATCGGGGCTGCAGCATTATACGGTTGTTGGCGAAAAGCGCTTGCAGAGGTATGATTGAAGCTGTTGGGTGGCGGCTGATACATCGGTGGCCCTCCCATTCTTGCCATTGACCTTGATCTATAGGCATCTGAGTTTAACGCAGGGGGGGGCATAGGCCGACTATATCCCTTCGAATCCGGATGTTGCGGTCCTGGGTTTGGCCTTGAGTCTAGCCGTTGCGGCTGAGGGTAAGCGAAGCGTCCAGGATACGGTCGCGGAGCGTTCTGGGGAGGGTGCGAAGCCATCGTTGCGGACCCGGGGTACGCTTGGTAGTATCCATTGTTCTGAGCACCCGCTGGCTGTCCATTCGGCACCTGGCGTGTCGGTGGCGGCGGGCCTCTCTGCATCTGGGGATGCGGTACGTGTGATGACATGGTATGAGCTCTATCCTGAGAAAACTGGGGAGTTTGTGAAGTCATCGTTTGAGAGCGCCCAGGTGGTGGCGCCCCACCGAATATCTCGGAAAATGCAGCATCACGTTGAAATGATGAGGGATGACCGTAGGGCCGGTAGTTCCGGCCTTGATGGCCCCCAAGATCGGCCATGTCTGTGCTCTCCTCTCTTTTCTTCTTTGACCCTAATTCCAGAAATTATTCGGATAGAATCGAGAAACCGGACGAATAGCGAGTATGTCAGGAAGATTGAGTAGATTTTAGCCCTGATGCAATGAAAGGGTATCGTATCCGGCTGTAGAGAGCGTGTCGAGTGTCGCGAGATGATCGTCGGAAATCGTGGAGAAAGGAGGAGGGACAAGGGGAGAGAGAAAAAGAAATGTAGAAGGGAAAATGATACTCCACAGATGATAATTTATAAGCAAATGAAAGAAGACAAAAAATAAAGTTCAATAAGAAGAAAGAGATTTTCTAAAGACAGGATAGTCCTATTTGTATCATGCCTCAATGGGGAGGCTTCGGTCCTGAGGCGAAATCAAAGCCTGGAGAATGGTGTTGACTTGAGACCGCGTGGTGCGTTAACGATGGAAGTGCACTACTAAGGAGCCTTGAGCGCAACGGCGAGCCAGGTCCCCCTGTAAGTTCATAGCCTTAGCATCCCTCCGTCGGACAAAGGTCGATCGGGTTCGAGGTGGCCGTGAGACTGTCTGGGCCGGTGGGTTGGACAAGGAGAAGAAGGGCCAGACTGAAGTTTGGGGGGTGGAGGGGAGAGGAGCGGGGGGTGGAGGGTATTTGGGAAGGGGAGTTTTAGTATGTATGGGAAGTGGTGAAGAATGGTCCGTCCGTGATGGAAAAGCACGGGGGTTGTTAGTTGAATAGGCACATGTCAAGTCAGACTTAACCCGGATAGGCCAGGAGTAGTAAATGGAAGTGTGGCTCCTGCGGCTGGTACGGTGGCCCGGGCGAGCAACTTGGGACGGACAACATCCGCTACGGCTGCTACTCCTGCTACTGGTTCTCTAGCTACCTGTCTACCTATCTGAATGTGCCCTCCAACGGAGTAACATCAAGTCGCATTCCTTTCTTTTCACCTTCTCCTCTTTACTGTATTTCATTTACATCCTCATTTTCTTTCCCCTTTTCTTTCTCTCCTCATCTCCCTCCCCATTCACCACCCCCGAAAAGTGGTCACAATGGCCGACAGCGAGTTCTCGCCGAAGTTCGCTCCATTCTTCTCCTTTGTAAGCTAAAAAATGACTACAACGCTCCCCTTTCCCCATGTCTTATATTGAAGGAGTCGCTGACGTTGTGTGTGTGTCAAGGCAGGGATAGCTGCAGCTGTGAGTACTTCGTGAACGTGGCTCGAACACCTGATCGCACGCTAACGCCCTCTCAAAAGATGATCTTCGGATGTACGTCTCCTTCCGAGCCTTTTTTAATGATATCGACAAATATAACCGACTCGAATATTAACTCGCTTTTAGCTATGGGAGCAGCATATGGAACGGCTAAGTCCGGCATTGGTATTTCGGGCGTGGGCACTTTCAGGCCGGATCTGATTATGAAGGCATGATTGACATTTCCATCAACTTTCCCAGCCATATTCTTGGTCTGGTTCACTAATAGAAGTAGTCGTTGGTTCCGGTCGTCATGTCTGGTATTATCGCGGTTTACGGCCTTGTCATTGCGGTTCTGATCGCCCAAGACATGCAACCACCGCCAACACAGAACATGAGTTTATACACGTACGTTCCGTTTACGAACAATGTCTCAGTCTGAAGTGGGGGGTAATACTGACAGTATGAAAAGTGGATTCATGCACCTTGCATCTGGATTGTCGGTTGGTCTCGCAGGCGTGGCTGCCGGATACACGATTGGTATTGTTGGGGATGCGGTAAGCAGTCTTTGCGCGCCCATGCGTACGCCTGCACACTTCTAACAGGTACTCTAGGGCGTACGTGCGTATATGCAGCAGTCTCGGGTCTACGTCGGAATGATCCTCATCCTGATTTTTGGTGAAGTTCTTGGTCTCTACGGGTACGTGACTCTTGCCATACACGTGCATGAACGTCCGACGCTAATTATGACAGCTTGATTGTCGGCTTGATCTTGAATTCGAAGAGTCACGGTTAAAGTGGGTTAGGCGTGGCATTTGGATAATCCGATATGTTGGCGACATGCACTTGACTGCTTCTATCAAATCCTTGAACCATCTCCTGTATCAAGGGCCCATCACTTAGGAACACTTAGGACTACGAGTTTTTTTCAGACAGCTGTAAAGGAGCAGCGTTCTGCTACTCCTTCTGCGGCCAAACTTGAAAGTTCCCGCGGGTCTTCCGATTGAAAGTTTATCCCCTTAGCCCTTCGGGAGGACTTTCTGTACTAGTATATGCCTAGAGGTTTTGGATAACAATGATATTATTGAGCCTCTTCCTTTTGTTGTGAAATACTTTCTAAACCCGAGTCTTCCCCTTGGTGTGGAAAATCTACATCATAATCAAAACAAATGTTGGAAACGGGTCGGGATCGGAAGTGGTTATAGTTGATGCGACCGACTCCATGTCGCACTCCATCCCGCGCGGTTTTGCCCCGCCAGCCGGTGGTAACGTCAGAGTCTCCGTAGCGCCGCCGATAGAACAAGAACGACCTCACCACAGCTCTTTCATCCCGCAATTACCATAATCTTCGCTATCTTACCCCCGCGCCACTTCCGCTCCCCTAATCCGTATCCAATGGGATATTACGTTTATATTGCATTTTGTTCTTGATTGCTACGGAGCCTATCAGCCATTCAATTGTTATTTAAGGTGCTCCCCTCCTTCCCCTCCATCCAGGGTGGTCCGATTCCTGCGGTTCCCCGAGACATGATCCTTTCCTATCCCCATGGCTACAGGAACGGTCGACCCTTCGGCCCCTAAAGATGTACAAGGGTCCTCGACCCCTTCTAGAGACATCGATACGGGGCCAAGTAGTGTTCACGAGAAGGAAAAGCAGATGGTAGCTGGTATTCGACCGCCGCATCAGCGACGCTTGAGTCCTTTCGTCATCACCGAGCGGCCGGAGGAAAAGCAGCTGGGCGTGTCCACCAGCACCTTGACCGTTAATGACTTTGCACTTCTGAAAACTCTCGGCACTGGTAAGCATCATCATATATCCGAAGAATTGTGACCAGTGGCTAACAGTGAGGATACTGTCACTCATCAGGTACCTTCGCCCGAGTGTGGTTAGTCAGGCTAAAGGACGAAATTCGACAGAGAGATAAAGTGTATGCACTCAAAATATTACGAAAGGCGGATGGTGAGATAGCAGTACATACACATGTATGCATATGGCGGGCTGACCTTTGCGCCAGTAATCAAGCTGAAGCAGGTCGAACATGTGCGCAATGAGCGGAAGACCCTCTCGGCGGTTGCCGGTCACCCCTTTATAACGACTTTGATAGCCTCATTCTCCGATGACCAAAGCTTATATATGGTGGTACGAGCCCCAAATCCTTTCTGTTGCATTAGCGTCTTTCGTTGCCCAGACACAGCCCATGGTTTCTTTGTTTTCGATTCGTCAACGTATACCTCAATGTGATAATGGCCATCTAACATATCCTTAGCTGGACTATTGCCCCGGTGGTGAGATATTCAGTTACCTACGGCGCGCGCGACGGTTCAACGAAAATACTGCTAAATTCTATGCGGCCGAGATAACTCTTACGATTGAATTTCTCCACGATGTTGGAGGGATAGTCTATCGTGACTTGAAACCTGAGAATATACTCTTGGATGCCGATGGGCACATTCGGCTTGTTGACTTTGGATTCGCAAAGCAAGTGGGCGATCGTGAGACGTACACACTTTGTGGCACCCCAGAGTATCTTGCCCCAGAAGTCATCCATAACAGTGGCCATGGCCTTGCGGTCGATTGGTGGGCCCTGGGTATACTAATCTACGAGTTCCTAGTAGGACAGCCGCCTTTCTGGGACCAGAACCCAATGCGTATATACGAGCAAATTGTCGAAGGCCGCATACGCTTCCCTCAGAACATGTCTGGAGCAGCCCAGAACATCATATCGTTACTCTGCAAAACCAACCCGTCAGAGCGTCTCGGGTACATATCTGGCGGCTCTGCTAGAGTTAAATCACATCCATTTTTTGAAGATATCCAATGGGATGACCTATTTTACCGTCGTATCAAGGGACCCATCATTCCGAGAGTCGACCATCCTGCAGACACCGGAAACTTCGAAGATTACCCCGATCCGGACGTGAAAAGCCAGAACGTTTATACGGATGATTTAAGGAGAAAATACGAAGCTTTGTTTAGCGACTTTTAGGAGCGGTGCCCCAAGAAAACATCAACTATGCAATTGGAACAACCCTCTCTTGTGGACGTACTGTCACACGCGATTATGCCGAAACCGCCCAACCGTTACACACCAGCAAGGACATCGACTCAGGTATTCGCATTGGCAGTGAGACCAAATCCTTGTTTGAAATCAGGAGCATTGCTGTATATGCCGATGCACGAACGACCATTCATGTTCGTTACGCAATACTCGCTCTCCAGCTTTGAGGACCTCTGTCTGCGCAAGAGTGCCCTCCATTACGTTCGCGCCTGACGACTTATATACGACTTAAAATAGTGGCCTCGGAGTCATCTGCCATTCCGGCCTCTTGCCCTTTGTTTGCTTTGTTGACTGCCTATACGGCCTTTCCGAGTTGCGAAAGGCCCTAGTGATCGGCAGTGGCTCTAGAGGTCCTCGCAACTTCCTCGTGGGGATATGATAATTTTCTGTTCTGTACTTCTTTTTTTGTGCCAGTGTATTTTTGTTATCCACCTATGCATATGATGTACTATTTTTTCTTCAACATGGCATTTGTCTACCTCTGTCGCATTAGCTGGACATTATGCCATACGCCCACTTTTGTGATTCTCAACGTCTTGCCATCTGCACAGGTCTATGGTGCCAGTGCCTCATGAAGTTACGACGATATATACCTCTTTTTGAGGCTTTGTACGGTTTGCTCCATTATCTTATTCAGGAAAAGGATATACAGTACATTTTGATAAGATCGATTGTGTTGAAACATATCAATAATTAATACCAATTGCGCTATGTATTCCAAGAAGCCAGTCTCAAAGGTAGCAAGCAGCATTAAAATTCGTTAAAATCTATATATCTATACAAAACGTTTAGATCACGTCTCGAGAACAGAGAAGAAACTAGGAAGGAGGAAACCTCCTCTGTGAACACATGGAAGGGATGAATGGTTAGTTAGATCATGTTGGTCATGATCATGTTCACTTCCATGAGGGGACCCGTATCAGAAGGCTGCATATTTCTGATGTGCCTGATATTTGGTATTCAACTAGTTGTAAGTTGGCGGTTGCGAAACGTGACTCGTTTATACGTCATTCATGCTGTCGTTCACGTGATGGGTGATGACATGCATGGCCAACACCGAGTCAAGTTATACAGAAAGGGGGTAGAAAGCTGGCAGATGAGCCTTTTACTCATTGTCCGTGCTTTATCGGAGTTCGGAGAATAGACTCGGATCTCCGTTGTAAGTTGTGATGGCGGAGGTATTTCAGCAATCAACACTGTTTTTATTCTAGAGCGATGGGTCTGTTTTCCATGTTCCTGGATATTATAGTTAGTACTTAGTGCCCGAGAAAGGAGTAAGCTAGAACGATATTTTAATTACCTTCAAAGTCATGTTTGACGAAAGCCATAGGATCATCAGTTTCCCCTGCGCCCATTTGGCCCACGCCGGGGCTGAAGCTCGTAATCGGCAAAACAACCACATCACCCACTTTTCTCCAATCTTTCTGGTTACTGAAATCCTCGTAAGTTACGTTGTGAGTGGAACCCGGTTCGATGTTGAAGTAATCCGGATCATTGAAGTATCTGAAGATAGCATCTGTCCAAGCTCCTGGCCCAGTGAACTCCACTATAGTCTTGTCCATCTGGCCTACCCTAAGGATCCCTGCCTTCTTCATCCGTAGCGTTTCCTCTGTGATGTAAGACACAATATCGCGGAGGATCGGGTGTCCCGGTTTAGATTGAATGGTCCATTGACAAAACTGAAGCCTCCGCGAATACCAGTCATGCCAGTCCGGACGATCAGGATCGGCCTCAATGCCGATGACAAATCCAATAGTCGACAGATCGTAGTTCGGGGGTAACCAATCAGCAGCCGGCTTCAGGGCGCTGGTGTCGATATCACTGTAAATTCCGCCACGGGCCAGCAGGATCAGGTATCTGAAGAAGTCGGCCTTCAAGACGGGCAAAGGCAACGAATCGTAGGCTTCGAACACATCGGGGAGTGCACTGTAGAGGTATTTGACGAGATAACGTTGAGTGTCGTCTGGGATCACCTGGTGAACGAATCCAGGGTGTAGCTCGGTCCAGGTCGCCTCCGCACTACGGAGTTGTTCACCAAACCACAAGGAGGAGGGTATATATTTCCATGTCTGCCAGATGTATGCGGGGAATTTGTCGTCGAGATCGTATGGAAAGTGGTAACGTAACCGTTCGCGCAGGGGAGCGCTCGGGGACGGCTTAAGGGGTTGTTGTTGTATCGCATCCTCTTTCTGGTCTGACGAGTACTCTTCTGTTGCTTCACCGCTGGTGTAGGTGTAATCTTCGGGTATATGTACGGGCGCAGGGGAGGATGAGGGGAAGGAAGTCGAATGAGAGGACCTTATGAGGACGACAAAAGTGATCAGGAGGAGAGCCGCAATTAGCGACTTTCGGAACGTGAGCATCATGAAAGAAGGGGCGCCGATGGTGCTTGACGCGATTTGATCGCCAAAGAGTTGCGATTGACAGGCACGTAAGCAAATCTAGGAGACGCCACGAGACTCTCCGCAGAACTCCGCCGACGATCAGTGAATGACGGCTGACTTTGCGATCTGGTAACAACCAGTCGTTGTGAATCGATCTCGAATTGCGTTCTACTCAACGTTGTTGAAATCGCACATATCTGCCCTTTGTCTTTGAAACGATAATATGGCGGTATAGCAAAGAAGATAGCAATTGCGATATGTTTCAGAGGAGAAAGCCTGGTTATGTCTCAACGGTTACACTGCGTGACGGATAAGGTTCGGTTGCTGGGTGCAAGGAGCGATATGATCGACTGGCGAGGTAATCTGCGGGAATAGAAATGCTATTGTTGCAGTCTTCCAGTGGCAGGCGAATAAGGAAGAAGTAAATAAATAGAGAGAAGTGGTGATGCGAAAATAAAAATAAAATAAAAATAAAAAAGTAGAAAGCTAAAAATCGGCCGGAAGTAGACAATCTATTTTGCTTCGAGGCAGGTGGAGCTAAATGACGATGGCGCTTTGGTGGCGTAGGAAACCACGTAGATGGCGGAGAAATAGATGGGCCAGAGATAATGTATGTAGAGGGTCCTGATGAAGTTGTAAAACATCCAAGGATGAAATGTTCGGGGGTGTTCAACGTGTCCTATTTAAAATTTAAAGAATCGAGTTAAAATCTTAACGGAGATTGAAATTGAGGACATGTGGAGATCAACATTTCGTGCAACGCTGAGCCGGTCAACACCTTTTTCTTCTGTCTTTGCCGCATAGGGAGATGATCGTCCCAGACCTTCGCAGTTCGTCATGACGCGATGGGCTGATTCATGTTAAATCCTTGGAACGGAAGACTGGAATAATTCCCTCTTCATGCTATATCACTCGAGGTTATCTATTCCCCGCAGCCCGTCGACTTGAATCTGCCGTTTGCGGTCAAATTGTTCCTCTGCCGAACCACTTTTAATATGAAAGGAATGCTGCGATTCATCTAGACCTTCCATATGGCTCCGATAACGTTACTCCTGAGTTTAGGCCAGGTTTTCTAGGTATTCCTATCTCAAGTTGGGATAGATAGATATTTTCTATGTCGATAGTCCATCAATCCACCGTCCACGGACATGGATGCCGTGTAATATATTGGATACCTTAGGTATGCATTCTTATTGCACGTTATTGACCGGGGCGGCTGTAGGTAACAGTGAAAGTTGCATCAAAGGATCCTGGGTGAAGCCGCGTCATTAGCATCTGATCTCCTCCTGACAGATCTGCAGGTAAGGCTTGGCTTGGTGCTCTCACGATGCTTTAGTGTGTTATCATTGGCCAGATATACTGCAGCTGGACTGCATGGGTATAAAAGCCGGGATACTATTGCAACGTCAGAATGAACCACGTTTAATTCCTAATCACAGCAGCTCCTGTGGCAGTGGGCCCAATGGCTCAAAAACCACTTTACCTTCCTACATTATACCTAGTAGCTGTGTACTTTCATTAGTAAGGCACCACCAACGAAAGTTCGTGCACTCAGAGGGCTGATCACTTGTTTCATTTAGAGAAAGGAAGGCAATATGTCTTAAAATCCTCTCAACGGAAATCATACAAAGTGCCCAGCTTCTCTCACGGCAAGTTCTACGTAGTGCTCTACCCCATACTCCGTACCAGTAGTAGCATTGGACGGACGCTGCCCCGGGACGATGATCTTTAGCAACTCGGGCCTCCGCCGGGGGGATACGAGACTCGGGAATGTTTCGAGTAGATTGTGTGAAGATCATGCTCGTGCCAGGTACCAACTTTATTGGGACTGTTCTTCTTACCTCCAAGCTTGACTCTTAAGTGTGGCAAACTGGAACCCCTTTCTGATTCCTATCTTTCAACTCCGTACAGTATCCAGTTCGGAGTAAATAGTAATGCACCTTCAAACTCACGGCAATCCACTCCACCCCATGACCACTAATCTAGATTAGGTAAGACGCTCCTGGAACACGTGGAACGCCTCGGTTGCTGTTTGGCCAAGATGATACCTCAATCGCGGGAGGTCCCACCTTTAAACCCGAAGCAGACTATCCATCGCTTATAGTTTGTACCGAGTATTAGCTGTGGGGGATTGTTACACTGCTTCAACCTTGCCAGTCTTCAGATTGACCCTGGATGAATTTCTGGGACCTCTCCAGTTCCAATGCTACTGTACCTGATGTGATCCCATTGCAGGGAGAAAAAAAAAGAAAAATTTTGTGCCACTCTCATATTGTCTAAGAATAGTAGTATATGCTCACTGCAAGGCCTCCCACCTGCTGAAATAGTGTATCGAGTCAGAAAGCGGCGGAGGATACTTGGGTTGATAAGCATTCCCTGATCGGATTTAAGCATATTAGCAATTCAGGGCCTACTTCAGCGTTCAGAGAACATCATTTACTTCACTGTACACACATGCGCGCCCTTTGAGAGATTGGGTCCTCATATGGCAGTGAAGACACCCTTTGCTTAGCTTTGATCCTTTTGTTGGTGCAATTCAGTTCCTGATGCTAAAAGAGGTTCAAAGGCGAAAGGTGTGCCATTGGAGTTTGAGCTTAGGAGTCACAGCTATTGTCGTTGCGGTAGCTCTATCTAGCGCCCTCTTGCATCGCCACAACGACAATCCACAATGCAGTTCGGATGGCTCGGTTACTACCTATGTCTCAGCACTCCGATATCCAGACTTCCTTGGAGGAGTACTATGCAATGCCTGCGGCTAGTGGACTGGGAGAAAGTCAACATTTGAAGTCCAGGTATGATTCAGGGTGTGAGCAACATTTGTAGCTTCGTTTTATTAGACATGACAGTGCAGACATAGGAAGACGTTGGAGGTAGAGATTAATAACATCTAGTTCGGGTCAACAGACACGCTCTTGCCCACCTGACTCTTTGGGGGACAGCCTATCAAGCATATGGTGCCTAAAATTCCTCCAAGTTCCAAGTAAATGACTTTAGTAGTAATCCTCCTGTTGACTACCTTCACAAAAAGTTCAGATAACTCTCAGTTGATATAGTAGGTAATCAGCCAATCATGATGCGATTAGATGACGCCATGAGCTTTCCCGCGGCCATCGCATCAGTCGGCGCCTCAGGCAGGCACTCCGCCTGCGTAATCGGTGAGCAAATATTAGAAATACCGACTTCCTCACGGTCGTAAAAACTTTCAGTTAACTGATTGTACCGCAGTTATCGATCGCTTGAATATTGCGATCCTGCTCTGTGCTCAGTTATAATGGGATCTATACATGGCCTGACGCGCTCAGCGCCGCGGAATCTCAAAGCTTTGTTCAAACATAGCGAGAGCGTCTCGACTCTCGCCGGAAGGAATCGACTAGCAGCAGCAGTCTGTAGACCATTGCATAACGGTCGTCCACGGAACTCTCAATCTGAAGCAGCAAACAACTCCTCATCTAACCCCGCATTATCGTTCCCTTGCCTTGACGCCCAAGAAGCGAAGTCCGCTCTCCTCTCTGCACGATCCCTTGAATCGGGTCCCGAACCCTCGTACACAACCGGCCATCATCAAAAGTACCGCTGCGAAGAGCCTATATTACTGGACTGGGGTGGTGTCTTGCCCAAATTTGACATCGCATACGAAACATGGGGACAGTTGAACACAGACAAGAGCAATGCCATCCTGCTCCATACAGGTCTTTCCGCCTCGAGTCACGCTCACAGTACTGAGGCTAATCCTAAACCCGGGTGGTGGGAGAAGTTCATCGGGCCCGGCAAGCCATTGGATACAGACAGGTACTTCGTCATCTGTACCAATGTCATCGGAGGTTGCTACGGCAGCACCGGGCCATCGACCATCGACCCCTCCGATGGAAAGAGATACGCCACCCGGTTCCCCATCCTGACTATAGATGATATGGTGCGGGCACAATTCCGTCTCTTAGACTTCCTGGGCATCCAGAAACTGTATGCCTCTGTCGGTTCCAGTATGGGCGGCATGCAGAGTCTCGCCGCGGGAGTCTTATTCCCAGAGCGGATCGAGAAGATAGCCAGTATCAGTGGCTGTGCGCGAAGCCACCCATACAGCATCGCCATGCGACACACACAGCGCCAGGTGCTTATGATGGACCCGAAGTGGGCTCGTGGGTTCTACTACGACTCCATCCCGCCTCATTCGGGCATGAAGCTCGCGCGTGAGATCGCAACGGTAACCTACCGAAGTGGACCGGAGTGGGAGAAGCGGTTCGGTCGGAAGCGGGCAGACCCCAGCAAGCAGCCCGCGCTGTGTCCCGATTTCCTCATCGAGACATACCTTGACCACGCGGGCGAGAAGTTCTGTCTCGAATATGACCCGAACAGTCTGCTATATGTGTCAAAGGCCATGGACTTGTTTGACCTGGGACATGCACAGCAAATGGAGACCAGGAAGCGACGCGCCGAGTACGAAGCCAACATCGCCGAGGGAGGCAAGACCCTCCGCTCTACCGACATAACCTGCAGCCTCACGCTCCCAGAGAAACCGTACGAAGAACAACCATCTGTGACCGCGTCCACGCCCTCAATGGACCAATCTGTAGCCGGAGGAGGATCAGATGCAGATGCGCCCCCACAAGACCTCGTCGCCGGATTGGCACCTTTGAAGAACCACTCCGTCCTGGTGATGGGTGTTGCCAGCGACATTCTCTTCCCTGCCTGGCAGCAGCGCGAGATTGCGCAGACCCTCCGGGCTGGTGGAAATGAGAAAGTCGAGCACATTGAACTCGGCGAGGATGTATCGATGTTCGGACATGATACATTCCTGCTTGACTTGCAGAACATTGGCGGTGCGGTAGAAAAGTTCTTACGCTGAGGCAGCTATCCTTTCGGTTTGTTTTACGAGCGGGCGAATGACGATCTATTTGCATCCTGAGCGTCTTTGTTTCTCCATCTGTATATGTTATAATCCACGTGTTATGGGCTCGGCCGGGGATGATCCGAACATCAAACGATTCTACTCTCCGCTTGATGCCAATGTAGATAGATTACTAGCGTCCTTCTAACTGCTGAATCTCAAGAAGACACTAGCAAACAACAAAGCGAAAACATAAAGAAATAAATGTTCAAAACAGCCCTCAGATTAGCTCTCTCGTTCTCATCGATTTCCAGGCTGCTATAAGTCGTGTTCGCACACGAAAAATGCCGGATACCATACAACTTTGGCTTTTGGTTTCACCTCGTCACTGGGCATGAGAAAGATAATGACATCGCGACAAATTGAAAAGAGGCAAGAAAAGAAAACAGGAAAAGGAAAGGAAAGGACAAAGCAAAAAATAAAATAAATAGAACATGGAAGTAATTGAGAGAATGATTACGAAACCTTAAAACTGCAACGACCAAATTAGTCGTTCATCTTTCAGAAAAGTTGAGTATGGCAAATTTTCTTCTCGGACCAATTTGATAGATCCTGCTGTCGGGATCTGTGATAAAGGCGCAGGATCCTCATTTGTCACCGTTCGCACTTTTCCACACCAATATATAGATAAAATGTGAACCTCGAACGGCTAATATTGCCATTACTCGGTCGTGTTCATATGAATGTGAAGCTTTGACATGTCCAATGTCAGTTGATGGATACGAAAATAAAATCAGAGATGTTAGTAAGAGTTAAGAAAATATGTAAAGAAAAATGTTAGTAAAAGACTGCGTTGAATATCTACACGCAGAGAATCACATGAGAGGTTCAAATAGGCCAATAATGAGTATAAGAGAATACAGTCCAGCTCCTAATTCTCAAGCCCTAAAGCATAGGCAGAAACAGGTTTTGAAGGAAGTATTGCATGGTATGGAGCCCGACGCGACAGTCACCCGAGGTACAAGAAGAGACTGGCTTCTGCTAATCCCTTAGATCTCTGTTCTTGTCTCAATCACCCACACAGAAGCGTGATGTCTTCTTCCATTCGGCTGCGCGAAGGATAAAGTCCATCGCCTGTATCGTTCGATACGACTGGTGTCATGAGAAGCTCTTGTGAAGGTTTATCGTCATTGGGATTAAGAAAAGTTGTCTTTCTCAATCTTCACCAATTCAAGTTAGCGGACGTACTTGTAGGCATAATAAGGGTGTGAAACTTGCTTACCTGGTGTTTATCAGAGTGAAATAGACGATTCCTCTAGATTGTTGAAAGGGAGAGAACTTCTGTTTCTGTTTGCCTTGGATATCCCCGGGGGGGGTTCACGTGACCTATAGTGACCGGCGAAGCTCCGAGAAATTCTATGGCATTACGTATGGTTGCATAGGTGCCCTATATCTTGAAGATCGCAATGGTAAGCGATTCTATCTAATCCCTTGTGTTTCAACTTTCATGATTCCGAGTTTGCGGCTCAATGCATACTGATCCGACAAATTTACAGATCCTTTAAACGGCTCGTTGACGTCCGTCCGCCGCGCTCGAATTGGAAATCGGAAATAGCGCGGAAAGAAACTACAGAGAAGGAATAGAATAACGAAACAATGTCATCCTGGATACAGCGGAATGCTAGCTCCCAGCAGACACAGCTTGCCGCCACAGCTGTGATCTCGGGGGCTGCTGTTGCAGGTGCTATTTTTGGCTATCAGGCGTTCAAGAGGAAAGAGGCCATCAAGGAGCTAAAGGCTTCTATTCCCACTATCGATGAGAAACATATTGCTGGAAAGGTAATCTAGCCTGCATGCTCTTTGATATGCTCATGGCTGACTTTGTATGCAGCTTACCAAGTTTGGTGGCGCCGACCCTGCACAGCAATTGAGCAAGGAAGATGAGCGCAGTGCAGCGCTTGCGCGCAGGGCACAGATGGGTGACTATGACGATGGTGAGTTATGTACTGCGGTGGAGAGTGCCCGTTCCAGCCTGTCACTAACTTGCGCCTCCATTTAGAGCTTATTCTTGAGCAACTTGCCCGTAACCGCGTCTTCCTTACCGACGAAGGCCTTGCGAAACTTCGTTCATCGTTTGTAATAGTTGTGGGATGTGGAGGTGTCGGATCGCACGCTGCAGCCTCCCTTGCCCGGTCGGGTGTGTCGAAAATACGACTGATTGATTTTGATCAAGTCACGTTATCCTCATTGAACCGACATGCCCTCGCTACGCTCGCTGACGTGGGTACACCGAAGGTGCATTGTATTCGCAAAAGGTTGGAGCAGATCACTCCATGGACCAAGTTCGACAGCCGAAACGAACTCTTCGGAGGATCTGTTGCCGATGGACTGCTGGCTCCGTGGTCGATGGATGATAGCGACAAAGGACGAAAGCCCGACTATGTGCTGGACTGTATCGATAATATCACCTCTAAAGTCGAGTTGTTACACTACTGCCATTCTCGATCTATTCCCGTGATCTCATCCATGGGAGCAGGATGCAAGTCCGACCCTACGTGCGTTACAGTGGGTGACATCTCGACCAGCACAGATGACCCCCTCTCGCGCAGCACTCGCCGACGTCTCAAGATTCTGGGAGTAAGCACTGGTGTGCCCGTGGTGTTCTCGACCGAAAAGCCCGGCCCAGGCAAGGCCAGTCTCTTGCCACTTGCGGAGGAAGAGTTTGCGAAAGGCCAGGTTGGCGAGCTCAGCGTCTTACCGGACTTCCGCTCCCGAATTCTACCCGTACTGGGAACCATGCCTGCGGTTTTTGGATATACTGTTGCAAATCATGTCATCTGTGAAATTGCAGGTTATCCGAGGGACTATAGCATTGCTAGAAAGGGCAAGGATAAGATATACGACTCGGTTTTCACTTCTACTCAGGGTTACATGGAACGGTTGGTCAGAGTTGACGTTGGTCAACATGTCATTGGACTTCGTATTCCAATCACCAAGGATGACGTTGTCTTCCTTGTAGACGAAATCTGGCGAGGAAAGAGTGCTATCAGTGGCCTTCCTGGCCGACTTTTCCTCGTCCCATGGGAGCGGCCGGCCCGGGGCTTTGTCCCTGACCCTGAGTGGGAAAAGAAAGGACAAAAGTTCCTTCCATTGGAATTGAAGGACCTTGTGTGTATGACTAAGGAGGAGAGCACCCAGCATGAGAAGGAAGTTTTGCTGGGAGAGAAGAAGCCGGAAGACCTATATGATGAGAAAACAATCCAGAAGATCAAGGAGCGAATGGAGGAGGCAGGCTTCTATGAGAGATATCGGTAGATGGCATCCATTTTTCTTAAAATGTATTTGATGAAGACACGATGCTTGCTACCTACATTCTATACTGTATAAATAAACTGAAAGCTGCCCATACTAACAACAGTGTGCTCCCACGTAATTCCAGGTCCTCTTGTTGCGTTATACTCCAACTTGGCAGCTTTAAGTCCACTGTACTTGCCGTTTGTTTCTTTTGTCCTTCGCCCAAACCTGAACAAGAGATCCGCGTCTTTCAGTGGCCCAAGTCCAGGTTTTGCTATACGCGCCGTGGCTTTGACCTAGAGGACGTCTATTAATCTTTATCTGTAATGGTTATGGGTGTCATCAAGATCTTACATCATAGTTGAAAGCCCGGACACGACTTGGAGAAGGTCGCACGAGAGCCCAGTCCATCACAGTTACATTGTCTTCACTCATACGTAGTGACTGTTTCTCACGGCAGCCCGATGCCGCAAATATCGTCCCAAAAATGTAGCCTTTTGATCGGCGGTAGCGTTCCAAGTCCGCTTTCTTTCGTTTCTCTGTATTGAGAATCTTGGTATCGAGTTTCTATTCCCTTCCGTCAGACGGTACAACATATTCCTTCAAGTCTTAGCTTATTAGACGGCCTGGAAGGCCTTTGAGATTTCGACTTCAGAAATTGTTTCCCCTAGGCCCTTGATTCGGACGTCCACATCATCCACATCAAAGAGAGCTGGGTAGTCAATACGGAGTATTCTTTGTGCTGTATAGTCATTAGCCGGAATACCTCCTGCTTTCCGAATGCGTATGACTGCAAAGACATCAGTAATAGTTGTGGATAGAAGCCCCCCCCCAAAAAAAAAAAAAAAAGAAAATTTTTTTTTTTTGTTCTTAGCACTCGTAAAACACGATACAGAAGTCTCATTACGGCCTGAGAGTTCTTGTAACGTGAACCCTTCATCTTTGAGTAGGAATACACAATGGGAGCAAGTAATGCCGAGTGTCTCCCAGACCTCCAGTCAGAACTTCGTAGTTCTAACCAACCCCCGAATATGCCGTCATCCTCAACGTCGTGGAGGTTGAGACCGTATCCCATCAAGATATCCTGTGGACTGTCCTCAATAGCATGACAGCATCCTGGCGGGTGCTCACTGGCATACAATATGCTGATATCTTTGTAGATCATGACATCCACCGTGGATATTCCATAGTTCTTCAAAATGTCCCTGATCTCTTCTTCCACCACATTCCATTCCGCTCATGATTCTCGTCCACTACCAGCAGTATCGTAGGTGGGCGATCTTCGGGCGGTTCGTTGTAGCCAGTTTTGAGTCGGTGGCACCCAAGGGACAAAAACCCAGACAAATTCAAACGATCAAGAACCCCCTGTGCAACAGGCTCCCATATCGGATAAATAGCATCGCTAAAGTCGCATGGATGAATTGAAAGTTCTTTACCTTTAGGTATAGGCGGTGGCACGTAGTAAGAGGCTGGAGACCCCGTTGGTAAAGCTAACGTGGAGGCATTTGGTGCAATCCGTGAAGTAGAACCAACCTCGTTTGGCTCCACAAGGATGAAGTGGAGCGAGTCTGCTGCTTCTGCATGTGTCAGCGCCATTGTGAGCTTTGGCATAGAGAAATTGTATGAGAAAAGTAGAAGAGAAAATACCTCTGCCCTCAATAACAGGAGGCCTCGTAGCTGATAAATGAATACACTGACTTATCTGCAGAGTTATCTACTGGGAAGGAGAAAGAAGAATTTGTCTTTGTTCAGCTCTGAAGGCTCTATCTTGTTTGGATTCACAAGAAGTATGTTGTGCACGCAGCAAAAGAAATCCGGACGTGCATTGCCCCTTCCTTGATCAGGGGACAGCAAGCGTTTTATATGGTGCGAGACAATGGGTACAGGTATAGTTACACGATCGCTCTTCGACTGTACCAATCCAAAGCGCTAGTGACATCGAAGATCTTAGCGAGCAACTCCAAATAGAATTGGTAGTCAGAATTGCAACTCCTATTCCCAAGCCTAAGGAGGCGAACCCAATAAGGTTGGTACAGTTCAATATACCAAACCTGACGAAGCAGAACGTCCGAACGTGGAAATCGGATGTACGGGAATTCTGTTAGATACAAGGAGTTTGGGAGGTAGTAGAGCAGTCTCTTAGCAGACAAATAACCAGTGCAGTCAGGAGTTGATAACCAAGGTGCTTTGATACTTGCATCTAACCCAGTCAATCACCTACGGAGCAAACATATACGCATAAGATACCATGTTATTAGGGATTATGTCGAGCACGGTGACATTAAGACTGTGTATATCCCTACCTCTGAGATGCTTGCAGATGGTCTGAAGCGCATGATCGAAACGCTACACCTGGAATGATTAAGGTCTCTAGAACACAACGTCTAGACATAACTTCAAATTGATACTATAAGGGCGTCCAACACCCTCCACGTTTATTTCTTTCCTGTCTTGGTAATTACTTTGGCTTCATTTTCATTCGGTTCGGGGTATTGAAAGAAGGGGAGTGATACAAATATACGAGATCACGTCTTGGCCACTCACCTACTTCCACCCCTATTTCATGTATGTAGAGATAATCGGTGTACGCATCAAGGTGATGACAAGGTGCTAGATAGCTGTGTGCTACAATATCATCAAGGACATCCCTACTAGGCAAATGCACGTGTAGCTACCAACCGGCGAGCTACGCTCCTATTTCCTCTGAACCCGTTTCATATTACATGGGACGCCACAATTCAATCAACCTAATATAGGTAAGCTACGTGGTGTTGGTACAATCTCACTGTTTCAACAGCCTGAGCCAAAAGGGCCTACCCCGAGATCTGCAGGTCTTCCTAGTACAAATCTCCTTGACAGGTTAGTACTTTCTATGTTTGGTCACTACCTGAAAGTCCTTGGGTTCTTGATTATTGTTACGAATATGGCTATAGTGCTCGTTATGGAATAACGGTATTCCACTAGTGAGGGGCTTTGCATAGCTATGTATATGGGAAAATATCTAGTTATCTACAGTATGGAGTAACTAGTTAACTAACTATTTAAGGATTATATAATCTATATTTAGGGGCCACTAACCAAATCAGGAATAACAAGAAGTTTATTTCCGATCCAATTCATTGGCTTGGAATTATGTACATAACAGGGACTTTTAGGTTTTACCCATAGGATAACTTGTCATGCTTAAAACAAGTCAACCAGCCTTATTTCAACCAAGTCACTCCGGACTCAACCCCATCAAACCTGGGGGCATGGTCACTATTCCTCTAAACACACCCTAAGCCGAGGACAAACAGCATCGTCA
Source organism: Aspergillus leporis (assembly GCA_009176345.1). Classification (NCBI taxonomy): domain Eukaryota; kingdom Fungi; phylum Ascomycota; class Eurotiomycetes; order Eurotiales; family Aspergillaceae; genus Aspergillus; species Aspergillus leporis. The sequence continues at coordinate 63,711 of ML732211.1, read as the reverse complement.
GCTCCCAGGGAAATCCCTTCACGCCCCCCTACACCCTCTGCCGGCCGGCCGGGTGCCTAAAACAAACCCACCATGGCGGCCTATACAAACCGGGACAGCCTAGAATTCTCCAACGATGACACCGGGCCGTACTCATCCCACAACAACACCTCATCCTCCCGACTAACTAAATACACCCGTCCATTAATCAATTATGTCCGGAACGAATGGCAGACCAACCCCAAATACACCTCCCTCCCCACCACAAACACAGACAACACAACGTCCTACTGCCCGCGATGGATGCAGATGCTCGGCTCGATCGTGGCGGCGCCCCGATTTCGCCGATACGTCGTCGTTTATCTGACGGTGCTGATCTCGTGCTTCGTCGGGTGGAAATTCGTCCTTTCGCCGCGGCTGGAGGAACAAGCGGCTATTCTTTACTCGCTGGATCCGCAGACCAAGGAGGATGCGGATGGATGGTTTGGGGCGAATATGCTGCCTACGTTTGAGGATATGGTCCAGTTACGTGCGCTGGAGCCGTCGCTGTTACCTGCGGAGACGGTAGCGGAGTTGAGTGGGAAGAGGTTGATCTTCATTGGGGATGTGCATGGTTGCAGAGTTGAGTGTACGTAAATCTACTCCTGATGTAAAGGTCATGTCATTGGTCTAAAGCGGTTGCTAACGTTTGTGTTTTGCTTTTGGTTACAGTGGAAAGATTGCTGGAGGAGGTTTCGTTCAACCCTGACACCGACCATCTGATCTTCACCGGAGACTTGATCAACAAAGGCCCTGATAGCTTAGGTGTGGTTGACCTTGCGCGCAAGTATTCGGCGTCCTGTGTCCGCGGTAACCATGAAGATCGGGTCCTTAGTCTTCGCCATAATATGATCACTGCCGATACGCTGGCTGATGATTCGAAGGATGATGATAATTTGCACAGAGGATTGTACACTAAGGAACGGAAGCTGGCGCGGCAGATGAGCGAAGAACAGGCCGGTTGGCTAGATACATGTCCGGTTGTTCTGAACGTGGGTCAGATCAAGGATATGGGACAGGTTGTTGTTGTCCATGCGGGGTTGATTCCGGGAGTGGATCTTGAAAGGCAGGATCCTTATGGCGTCATGAATATGTTGACTGTTGATCTGGAGACGCATGTGCCGAGTTCGTCGAGGAAGGGCACGAAGTGGACAAAGGTGAGTCTCTTCTGCTGCTGCATGTCATCTATGGAATCTAAGGCTAATGAATGCTCTAGTTGTTCAATAAACACCAGTCCCTTCTTTCTGCCAGTCTCCATAGTACCTTCGAGAACCCGGAGTCTATGCTTACAACTGTTATTTACGGCCATGACTCGAAGTCTTCGCTTTCTCTGAAGACCTATACCAAGGGTATTGATACCGGTTGCGTCAAAGGTGGGAAACTGACGGCATTGATCGTCGGGAATGGTGGGGAGCAGAATATCGTGCAGGTGAAGTGTAATGACTATAGCAAAGAGTAAGAGATCAGAGGGAGTCAGCACTTGAACTTGACTTCTAGATTTGTGTTCGATTCTCCGCTGCTATGGGATCTTATCTGTATATGCATGCTCGGTGTTGCGGCGCTTTATTGATGGAGTTGGGTCATAGAGCATTTTCATGTTTTGATGGAGCAAAGAATGCTTGTATAATTTACACTGAGTATATAGCAGTCCGCCATAAGCAGATCATCGAGATTGAGGGAGGTGATTCTCGCCTATAGGGGCATGATAGTAATATATACATTCTACATATCCGGATAAAATAAATGGATCCTCGAATCGCACACACCTCAGTTATGCTCAGAACTATTCCATCTCCCATCCGCTTCCCAAACAACGGGCTTCGTGAAATCCTCGTACCACAGCCCACCGAGCGCATTCATCTGAACATAACCAAACCGGAAATACTCCGGCTCCTCGGCCTTAAGACGCGTCCAACTGAAGGAATCCACCGAGCCATTGTCTGATTTGAAAGCTTGAAAGCGCTCAACATCATTAACCAACACGCTGATCCCGTCAGCGGCCTCGGTGATATCCGGAAATTTGAAGATGATGTTTTGGGCTGAAGGAATCAAGGGAGCCCCGATTACGGGAAGAATACTGCCCAGCTCAGCGCCGTTAAGCAAGGCAGCTGCTGTCTGGAGGATGCTGTCGAAGCCCCATCTTGCAATGCCGTTGATAAACAAACCGACCAGAAGACCCTGGTACAGTAAACTAGGTCTAGTCTGGAGCGTTGTCCCCGGGAGGAACAGGAGACTGAGGATGTAATGGTGAATCCGTAGATTCATGTTTGGCACGATCAGCAGGGCGACGATTCCAGCGACCATGATACCATATATAGACAGCATTTGGAGTAGTCTGCCCTCATTTCGGAAGGCGAAGGCTTGGCTGAATACGATGAGGACGAGAAGAGCGACGATGAATATCAGCGCTGTGATGGCGCCTGGTTGTTGTTTGAGATCGTGTGGCGTGAGACGGGAGATAGGGATCTTATCAAATGTATCGGTGTTGAGGGCTCCCACCCAACAGGTGCCGAGCCAGAGGACTGTCTTGTCCCAGTGGGCATCCAGGTCCTTTAGCGTATGCCGGACACAATAATAGTATATTGAAAATCCGACAAAAGCACAGGGAAGGAAACGGCCAAGTGCGGTAGATACCACCTCGTAGAAATCTGGGGAATAAGGAGGATCCGATGAAAGAGCTACTTGGAAGTAGACGATGAAGTATATGGAAGCATAGAACGCTGCAGGTGATGTGATAAATAGTGATAGCAAAGCAGATACAATTAATGAGAAGCTGAACAACGGCCACCGGATATCCTGGCAGCTTATGTTGCCGCCTTCAGACGACTCTCCCCCAAAGGTGAAAGAGAGTGGGAAATGAGACGGGAAGCCTATGCTCGATATTCCGTTCTTCTCGACGGCTACGAAGCCGGAGTGCTCCCCTGTCCGACGGAGAATGCCGCAACCGCCATTTTGGTCGCTGATGAGTCCAGCGTGCAGTGCTGCAGGGCAAATGGCAGAGTCACCACGGTATATGCCGATGTTGCTACTTTCAGCGCTCTCTGTGCCGCCCCCTATGACTAGGCTCCTGTAGTTGACTTCCTCCGGGCCTACATAGTATGGTTCTAGCACAATCACGGAGGCACAACCTGCGGGACAACGGAATGCAAACGCCCCTTGATCAAAGGGCCGACAAGCATCGCCGTTAATCCCACAATTAGTAGCGTTCGACCTGCCATGATAGGTAGATGAGTACACTAAACGAGGCTTAGACTAGGAAGAAAACAGTCGACGGTACCATACCACAGGCCAGCATAACATGGGAGTTCTAGGGGTTTTCCATAGCCCGGAATCTCCTGAGCTGAAATAGAATAATGCAGAGTTTCTATGAACACGACTCCCCAAATACCGAGGGAGAGAAGCAGCAGCCAGACTTTGGCGCTCGTGCTGGGAAAATACCGCTCCACGAGCCGACTCGGTGCAGTTTGCCAACGGCGCAGCCAAGGGTTGATCTGGTACCTGCGTGGCGGCGACGGCCCTTTAATCCACGTGTAGATCTTAGAGATCGAGCACGAGAGTCGACCAGATTCTTCCACAGGGCATAAGCGTGAACTAGACGTTGGCAGAAGCGGCTCACTCGTGCTCTGTACATGGTCGTCGGCTTGTACGGAATCAGTACTCGGCCTTGTGACGATCACGAATGGGTTACTTCCAGACGAATTCTCATGGGCCAAGTTTTGCATCGGATGCTCCTCAGGGTCCGAAAATCCCTTTTCAGGGGAAAAGGATCCAGACCGCGATCTCCCTCTTGGTGCCTGGTCCGAATGCATTTTAGCAACTTAAACCATGGATGCATGGAAGAAGGACCGCGGGAAAGTGAGAGTCGTGAAGAATGAAATTCGGTTTCACTCAGCCCCTTTACTAGACTTAGTCATCTTATACTCGACTTGGCTTCAACTCCTCCATTTCTTCAATAGTATAATAACTACTAGGAATCTTACTATGGACTTTATATGAATGTCTCAATAATTTTGAAATTAACGGAAAGGAGAGTCTCTTATTGGCTTATTGAATCTAAATTTAGCCCTAGACCCATGGAGTTTCTAGAAGCTGCGATCGTAACCGTTACCTAGATACCTGAAATACAAGGCATAAGCTTGGTGTTCAACATAAAAGTCAGATCAATTCTGAGGTAGATTATCAACTAAGGATTAATAGATCATGTTCAAACATAACAACATTATCTGCCATCAACATGCCACTTGGACTCATCAACACGCCGACGGGGTATCTGGATTATATTATTAGATCTTATTCAGGATATCATCAGCTCGTTTCCCGTGTCAATGGCCATGCATCTCATTGATGGCGAGTCATGAACCTCAAGCGAAAATCAATGCGACTACCAAAGTGGTGACGAAGTCTCGTATGAAAGCCTGGATTGCGACACAAAAAGAACCGTGCAAGTTCGAAGTTTAAAGAGTGTTGGGGGGTGATCAATCTCGTTATTCGATTCTCCAATTCGATCGTCGGTGACAGTGGACAATACCCGGGACCAGTTTGACGACGGGGAAGGCCAAATAACTCAAGGACGGCATCGCCCGTCTATCTAGACGGCGGAACGATTGAAGAAACCACGGCGGTTGCTAATGGACACAGGTTAGTATGCATATTGCCAGAATAATGACAGTGGACCTACACTCTGTCACTGGTAGTGCCACGGACACGGAAGGTAAACCAGATGCCCTAAGCGCAAAGCTTGTCAGTACGGAAGACATCTATGATGCTCATTGAGGGGAGTACCAACCACAATCGTCGAGGCAAGCCAGACGCAGGCAGAGATGAAGCTGAATGCCTCTGCGGCTTTCCACCGACCACACGAGTTGTTGTGGACAATTCCACCCCATGCCCAGATACTGCCGCAGTTCAACTTGTGAATAGCATCGACGAGAATACCAAAGGCGGCAAACCAGGCGAGAGAGACTACGATATCAACTGTTGGAAATTGTCAGCTATCGTTTCCAATCTCGTGGTGACAAAAATACTAGGACCACATACAGGGCCATGAGAAGAACCCAAATGAGAAGGGTATCAGCCATATTAGGCCAAGCACTATGGATAAGCCGGCGACCACTTCCGTATAGATCCATCGAGCTTGAGGCCAAGCTTCAAGATTGTCAAATGAAGCGAGGTAATGGCCGATGATGCCGGCAACGATCTGAATGCGACAACGTTAGACCTTTTGTCTTCCTCTTTCAAGCTTACTGTAGATTGTCTTTTATGCGGATCGGGTTGGAAAACGTACCGCAGCGCAGATGATCTCCACCACGCGGAGGACAATCGATACGAGACGAGAGACAACAGGCATGATGGTGGTGTATTGGTGGTGGTGGTGTGTTTGAATCGAGTAGCGGTGTGTGGTATAGAATTAGAGATACAGGTACAAAATGATGGTGCCTAGTATTCAAAATACTCGGAGTATTATCAGTGATAGCGAGGCAGGCAGTATAAATATGAGATCGGCTGAGCTGCAAGAAGCGACCAGGGTGGAGGAAGTAATCGGTTTAAATCTAATCTTCCCACCAGGCCAGGAAATCTGCAGCAACCTTTTTTCTTCTTTCTTTTCCCACCTTTTCTGGCAAGGTTGTGCCCTTGCTGAAAAGAGTTAATGAAGTCAATTTGTTCGCTGATCGTCACTGTAGCGACATGACATCGTTTTCTTCCAGATGATTGGTTGAAGGACAGGCCTGTGTTCTGCCCAACGTCTAGGCACACAACTCCTAGATCATCATATTGACCGATCCACTTGTTTGTTGAGCGGTAGACTTTTAGTTTAGTGATGCGGGTCGGTTTAAGTAGTACATCACACAATCCACAGGTACAAAGCTGTCAAGTACCGATTCCAGCGCATTCAACCGACTTCCAGGATGATCTCAGAGAGTATTTGCTGGAGCGACCCCGCCATATTTCTTCAATTTTCAGTTTTTCCGTACCACAAAAAGCAAGGTCAAACAACTTCGGAAATCCTAGAAAATCATTACCCCCCTCAAAATTAGTAGTTTATAAATCGCAAGAGCTAACTCTAGACTAAGGCTGAAAGTGTACTCCACTATGTCCATCACTAGGCAGAGAACAGTATGTGAACCATAAAAGCAAATATCCACTCAACTACCCACTTTCCCTTATCCTGAAGAGTTCAATAACTCCATATCATAACCACGGAAATGTATTTAAGCAGAAGGGAAGCATTTCTAGTATTTTTGGGAGCCCTTTCACTTTTGTTTTTCTTTCACTTTTTCTTGTTTACATCTTGCAAAGTAACGGAGCCGGAAAGATAGCGTTTTCAGTGACGTCATGGTAAATATTCCGGGAGCCTGAAGATCATCTGACCGCTACTATCGTCATCAGCCCTATTAATCAGTTGATAGCTCTTTTTTTTTCCGTTCCCGTTAGAATTATAAATGTCCTAGTCTTCTACCCTTCTTCCAAAATCCTTGATTACTGAAATTATATGGCATGATTGAACTAATTTATATTTGTTATTACATACGTAGAGCTTCACTAGTAGTACAGTCTGATGCCCGCATCAACAAATAACGAGTAGTGCAGAGTAGTGCAGAGAACTCATCAAAAGAAACAAAAAATGATATTAGACATGTTTTCTCTCTTCCAAAAACCACTCCATCACTGTCCGGAACACCCCCTTTGCACCACTCTCAACCACATCCCCATGGCACGGAATCAACCGATTGAAATCCCATTTATCAATTCGTCTCATTGACTCAGTGAACGCCCGCCGGTCGGCAGTGGAGAGTATATACCACACAAATCTTTTCTGCCAAGTCGCAGGTGGGCTAGTCGACAGCAACGGGCTGACAAACTTCGTAAGAAGCCCTGATGTGGCACTTTCACCAGTCTTCGAATACTGTTCCTTCGCGGGCAAATTAAACAGCAAATCCGCCTCGATGAGTGTCCGAGACCGCTTATGCAAAAACACGAGCTCCCGTGACGGGTGCCCGTACACGTACTCGGTCTCAAACTCTGAGTCAAACTCCTCGGAAATTTTCTGCTGGCCTTGCTTGTCTTTCCGGAATACGTGCTGAAACGGGGTGTCTTTATATTCGGGGTTAGACTGTCGCTTTTCGTAGAGGCCATCCGGCGCGATGATATCGGCGTCCGGGTATGCTTCTTTCCATGGGGTTATGTTGATATGGTGCTCCAGGTCTAACGCTGCGATATACTTCAGTTTGCCGCCGAGGCTGGTAACTGCCTCGCGCACTTCGGGAGTGAGAGAAACAGGGGAGAAGACAGCGATGGAGCCGGATGCTAGTTTGACTGCAGTAACAGTTAGTTGCGCAAGTACACAGAGTTGTAAGACCTGAAATTAGCTTTTGCATAACGTACCTAGAGTTCCTCGTCCACCAAACTTTAAACGTCCGTATCTCGCAAATGGCAAGCTTAGTGTTATAACATCTGAAGTCACATTGCGGATCACCATCACATCGGATGGGTTCTTTGGGAAGAGTTGGGGAGCCATGACTGTAGACTCCTGGCGTGTGTCTGTCTGTTACTCAGTGAATAACTGTTGCAAAGTTGAAAAGACATTGAAAACGAGTCAAAAGGAGATTTGTGGCGGCTTTTTCTTGCCGCTTAGGTGTTCCGGGTTTCACATGCTCTGGCATGATTAATTAGTTACAGTAATTTATTGATTAGTGAAGTGGTCGAGCTTAGGAATCTGGAGGTTCTAGAACGGTGCCATTATGACGTCATGATCTGTCTAAATCCCTTGAGACGTTTGCGGCCTGAACACGGGGCAAAGAACTTTTTATACTTTGGTGCCTGCGCATTTCCTAGTAAGGTATTTTGATATGTCCCCTGGTCCCCTGTACCGTCGTAAGTATCTACCTAGCTAGCATATGTGGTATCTCCTGTGATCTAGTAAACTGGTGGAGTCCAATTATGCGTCTCCAATTACATAGAGCCTACAGTACCTAGGCACATGAATAGTTGAATTTCCAAGCAAAGTTACTCCACGGCAATGAATGAGTCATACTATGAGAACAGAAGTACTATTTACACCTTCAGAACAAAATTGGTATCATAATTATTCACAGATAAGTAAAAACGAGGGGATGAAAAAGGAAGTAGTGCTCAACCACCCACCTGCAGCTGACGAGCTCCCGGCAGTCAGTCAGGCAGTGCACCCACGCTATCCTCCTAGCTATACCAACCCTGTCCGGCGGTTTCATGTTGCTCTTCCGCACGGTGAGGAATGATAGACTCTTTGATACCGTAGACCTCAATCAAGTCCCTCCATGTTTCAAAATCAAGACTGAATATAGCTTGGTGTTTCTGGACCCCCTTTTTTTGAGCCTCGCTTGGGGCATACGGTTTCGCGGCATCTATGACGACCAATGTTAGCTACAGAACATGACCTGGATTAAAGAAAGAACCCACGTAAGGTTGGCAATTGCCGACTGTCCACCGCAATACCAACAGTGCCATCTCTAACTAGGAAGCTGACGTAGAATAGATTTTCCACGCTCTGTCCAAAGGACCTTGGATTAATGCAGAAGTTAAATAGAGGTACACCACCATCGTCAGCAACGTTATGCTTAGCCATCACTCCCTGCACTATCTCTTCCGAAGGCTCCTCTTCATACTGCGACAGTTGGCGATCCACAATCTCCTGCCCATTACGCTGCGTTTTCGCCAGCAGTTTGTTGATGCTAGTGCACACGGTAGTAAGATTGGACGTTTCTTGTCGATCGAGGTCTTTCTCCTGAAGCTCCAGCGGCCGAACGGCTTGTGACGGGTCAACGCGTTCTCTAGCCCTTCGCTGTGTGAACTGTCGAGTACGCTTTTGTACTGACAGCGGCCCTAGTAGAAACCCGGAAATAGATGGTCGTGTATTGTGACGAAAGCAAGCATTTCGCCCAAGCCAGTCCCAGTTCATTGCATCACCCTGGTCTTCATCACTGTCATTGGGATCCGCTTGGGTTCTGCTAGAAAATTGCGCGCGACGACGTTGAGTGCTACTAAACATAGTCTGCGAATCTTCGGGCGCCCCACGCATGAAAGATATGCATTTAGAGACGAATTCATCGACATCTATACCTGCAGACGCATCTCCCAAGACTAAGTGTGCGGTCTTCTTGTATGAAAGGTCCGCGGCACTGACCAAAAGACGGGAATCGATAGTGGCATCCGAAGTCTGCTTAACGTCCCGAAAATACTCATTCGCTTTTTCAATAGTGTCTCGGATACCGTGGTTCCCAGCCTGCATATACTCACTCCTAGAGTCTGTGGGATCATTAGATCATTTAGATGAAGCATTATGCGGAAAAGCCGTACCATGTAGCTCCCGCGTCAAGTCTCTGAGTCCCTTTCGAACTCGTCGCCTTTCATTTTCATCCTGATCTGGGTCGTAAAATTCTTTAACGCGATCCTGTTGCGACGGCGCTATCTGGGACGGCCTGGCATCCTGAATATTGGACGCTCTGTTTGATAGTCGCTGGCGCTTCGTAGGAGCGCTAGGGGCCATGGTTTGCGTTTGGCTTCTTTTCCTAGCACGAGTGGAGTTCTGACGGTTTTCTTTATCAGACGAGGGTTCTGGCGACAAAAATTGACTAGGTGGCTCCCGGGTACGTGGATTGCGTGCCATGCTTAGCGGCAGGACTTCGACAAAAGTACGTCGAACACAGAATGCATGCAACGCGACTGCGGTTGGGCAGGAATAAAGACAGGCTGGCAAGACAAGGATACAGTCAACCAGGTATAATTGGGAGCAAATGTCACTTTGATGAGTAAGATATAAAGAAGTAAAGTGCGCTAATGATAACCTCAATAAGCAGTCTCATCAGTTATTAACACAACCTTGGATAATTTCACGCGCCAACGCGATGCGAACGGTATCACGTGGGCTCAGCTGACCCCGCGTCATCCGATAAGTGCTCATAGGGTCTCAACCAATCAACAGCCGCGTTACCTTTGCCCCGGACGGAGCTCTCTTGACCTCCTTTCACAGAAGCACAGGTGATGAAGGACTCCGGGTGTCGATGAGGGCAGATTCGGAATCTCCGAATCAAAAAATGGAGGCCTTTACATTTGCTGTTTCCACCCAGGTGGATTTTCCTATCCATATCAAAATGTAAATGAGCCCACTTCACTGGACCCATAGCTTGCTTTGCAATGCCAGACTTTCTTGGTTTTTGGCTCAGAATCCACTAACTTGTAAGTAGCGGTGCCTTGGAAGGGAAACAAAAGGAGATACCCTTCTCCGTGCTCCTAAAGCGACCGGACTTGCGACATCTCGGCTCTGTGCAGAATCCTACGTCCGATCTGTTCGTCACGGTGCAACTATGGTCAGATTCCAAACCGCTGGGGGTACCTTTACAAACCTCGTACAGAACGTTCAAATCTGTCCGCGCTTGGAATGAATGGTTGCAGATGCCTATGTCGCTCAAGGATGCCCCATTCAAGTGCCAACTTGCTATAACCATATGGGACCTCTCCCCATTTGGCGGCGAAGGCGCGCAAGGTCATTGTGTCCCATTTGGTGGAACAACGATACCACTGTTCGACGAAGAGGGTAGATTGAAGATGGGGAGACAAAAGTGTAAAGTATATCGCCATAAGGCCGCGGATGGCTTCTCATCGACAGCTACCCCTTCTAGCCCACCACCGAAACGACGGAAAGCCAACATTTCCGAGCCGTTAGGCCCTTCTCCCGAGGAGATGGAATTGGAACGAGTAGAGGTGCTGATCAAGAAACATGAAATGGGAGAAATACCGCGAATCGACTGGATGGATCAAATGGTCTTTCGTCAACTAGAGAAGTTGAAAGTTAATGCCGAAGAAGCTGCCAGGAAGCGGGCCATCCTTCTGAAAGCCGCGAAACAGAAAACCGCCGTAAGAAATGGGGCTGATGGAGACGACTCGGATGAAGAAGATCTTAACGACGAAAACTTTACACTTTATGTCGAATTTCCACGTTTTGACCACCCTATCGTCTGGTCCGATCACGAGTATGCTCCGCCTCCTATCTCGACGTACCACCAGAATGCACCCGCGGATCCAAATTCTGCGTTGAAACCTGCTCCAGAGGTTCGCTTTGGTCCCGGAATTGAAGGTGCCGATGGAGAGAGCGTTATCAGAATATATGACCCGGAAGTTGGACAAACAGGCAATCCATGTGAGGACAAGCATAGGAGACTGATCCGTAGTCACCGTACTGGCATTATGGACAGAGATTTGAAGCCAAATCCTAAGATCCGCGATGAATTAAATGCCATCCTGTCATATGAGCCGACGCAAGATCTCACCGCTGAGGAGAAGGACCTTGTTTGGCGTTTCAGATACTATGTGACTCGTGAGAAGAGAGCGCTCACCAAGTTCGTCAAGTCCGTGAATTGGCGGGATGCGGGCGAAGCGCATCAAGCGGTTGAAATCCTTCCGAAATGGACTGAAATTGATGTCGACGATGCGCTGGAGCTTCTTGGGCCAACTTTTGATAACCCGGCGGTTCGTTCCTACGCAGTTGAAAGACTTCGAAAGGCTGACGACGAAGAGCTTCTTCTTTACCTCCTTCAGTTGGTGCAAGCGCTGAAGTACGAGGATAATTCCAACAATGATATCGAGGACTCTGCCCATGATTCATCACTGGCCAATTTCTTAATCACTCGCGCCGCAAACAATTTCAAGCTTGGCAGCTATTTCCACTGGTATCTCATGGTTGAATGTGATGACACAAGCCCAGGAACCCTGTCAGCGCAACGCAGACTCTTCGCTCGGGTAGAATACTATTTCATGACCGATCTTGAGCAAGCAAATCCCGAGCGCCGGAAGACACTCTTACGCCAGGGTGAACTAGTTGCCGTACTCTCAAAAGTCGCCAAGGACCTCCGATTCTCGCGAGAGAATCGGCCACTGAAAATTGAGAAGCTAAAGAAGTACCTCAAAGACCCAAAAAATGATTTGGTACACATTGAGCCTCCATTGCCCCTGCCTTTGGATCCGGAGATATTAATTACAGGCTGTTTCCCGGAGGAGTCCAATGTCTTCAAATCAACACTGTCCCCGCTTCTTATCACCTTCAAGACATCAGAAGGACAGAAATACCCCATTCTGTTCAAGGTCGGCGACGACCTTCGCCAAGACCAGCTCGTTATACAGATAATAATGCTGATGGATCGTCTCCTCCAAAAGGAAAATTTGGACCTTAAACTGACCCCTTATCGAATCCTTGCAACGAACGCGACAGCAGGCGCCGTCCAATTCATCCCATCAGCTTCCTTGTCCGCGATATCTGCCAAGCATAGATCAGTCCTTGCGTATCTCCAAGCCAACAACCCTGACGACAGTGAGCCCCTCGGTGTCCGGAGAGAGACCATGGATACCTACATAAAATCATGTGCCGGGTACTGCGTGATCACATACCTCCTTGGCGTCGGTGACAGACATCTTGAAAATCTTCTCCTAGCTCCTGATGGTCATTTCTTCCACGCGGATTTTGGGTTCATCCTAGGCCGAGATCCTAAACCTTTCGCTCCGATGATGAAGCTCTGCAAAGAGATGGTTGAAGGCATGGGCGGAACCACATCTCCCCATTACCTTGAGTTCAAGCAGTACTGCTTCACGGCCTATACCACGCTACGCAAGTCGGCAAACCTTATCCTTAACCTTTTCAGTTTGATGGTCGATGCCAATATTCCGGACATCCGTGTTGAACCGGACAAGGCCGTGCTTAAGGTCAAAGAGCGATTCCATCTTGAGATGACGGAAGAAGAGGCCATCCGCCATTTTGAACAGCTTATCGGTGACAGCGTTAATGCTATATTTGGTGTAGTTATCGATCGTCTCCATGAGTTTGTTCAGGGCTGGAGAGCGTGATGTATCATTATCATCAACTAGCGCTTATAAGGGGTTTGATTTCAGCTTTGGGTCAATTTTGAGATATTGATACTGGTACTTGGCGCTATTCTTCGCGTTATTGGTATCATTAGGAGTCATGGGGTTTGGGGCCGGCGCAAGTCTTGTCTACAAATGATACCCTTGGCGACTTGGGATGGTATTTTCTAAGTTGATATAACTATATATAGATCTATAGATAGAAAGTTCATACGATCGAACTCTTTATGTACGTGCGGCCCAGCCCAGCCCTATCCTCCACATAGCATAGTAGCGCAAACCACATCAACACCCCTTAATCGACCGACCCAATTCCTCATCTTGCCGCGTTCGAAACTCAAGTTCTACCCATTCCTGCCCAGTGTCACTACTATCCGCAAGATCTACTTCACCAGGGTGAGCAGCCGACCTAGATATCGCAGCCGCACCAGACGGCATGTGGGCAGACTCGTCTAAACGCCTAGTGAATACGCCACCTTGATTACTATGACTCCCATCACCAATGATCTCATCATCGAAAGCCTCATCTTTCTTTGCCTCTGCATCCTCGTCGTCCTCGGGCGTACCTTCTCGGCATGCCCATGCATCGACGAAGCGAAGGACCTCGCGCGGCCACCATCGTTTCATCACCAGGAGGCGAAAGGGGACAAGAGCGACGATTAGGACGGGGAAGGCGGGGGCGCCGCGCGTCAGGGTGACGATGAAGATAACTACTGTTATGACGATCTGTAGGATGGTATATAGATGGACGGGAACGTAGGAGGGGCGTGGTGGTGCGCTGTTGTCATTTGGGCCTGTGTTCTCCGTTTGATTCGCAAGAGATGATGGTAGAGGCGGAAGTTCTGAGGGTGGAGTGAGGAGGTAGAAGGTTCGATATAAAATAGGGCTATGATAGGTGAGCTCTTGCTTCTTTTCTTTTCTGTTTTTCCATTTCCAAAGCTTGACGGCTATATGCCGGTTACTAGCAAATCAAGGGGGAGGGGCTACCTACTTGACTGATAGGCTTTGCTCGCCCATGAACATGAATAACCCGGCAAGGACACTTGTCGGCGTTAAGCCGAGGACTTTCATGAATGGAGGACTGACGAAGAGAAGGATAGCCCCTGCGTGCAAGAAAGTTGACCAGCGCTGTTCGTGAACACGTTTGACTTCGTGTGTCTCGATCTTCTCTTCACCGTCTACGATAATGGTGCGGTGTTCTCGTTCGGAATGCATTAGAGATTCAGAGTGTAGGGGAGCTTGAGGCAATAGTCCGTTGGCAGGTGGTATTCCCAGGATTCCGCAGAGAGCAGTTGTTGTGCCTAATAAAACAATATCCCATGCAAAGCCTCCGGGTTTCCGGGTCCCGTATCTGTCGATTGTACAGATGATGGAGCTTACTTCGTGGTCGAAGAAGAAGAGGATAGTAATGATGATGCCTGGAATCACAGCGGCAAAGACCCATCCAACAGGTAAGGTCCAGAACTCAACAAAGAACTTGTCACGGGCTGGTGAAGTAGGTTTAAAGGAGTCGCTGACGGGGAGAGTCGACTTGTCAAGATGTGCTAGTTCGCCGAAATGAGGCATGGCGATGAACACGATGATGGATATTGCGGCAGCATACTCTGTGAGCCCCATCCGAATGTATCGATGGAATAAAGGTTTCCAGCTTTCCGCCGTGGAGAGAAAGATGGCGAGGAGCATCGTTCCTACGGCGCCAATTACTGCGTAAAGAAAAGCGGCGAATGAGAGAGTATCGTGGGCTCTTTCAAGTTCCTGGATGGCTTTGTGGAAGTAGATAATACTGTTGAGAAGGGAGAAAATCTCCGTAGCGAATGTCGTCACATAGCGCATAGTCCAGTCATGAGCATTGACAATGGCCAAGATATAATGCAGCCAAGCTGCGTGAATCAGGGACCAGGCCATGAAAGGGAGAAAAGGCACCTATCACTGTTGTTAATACATAGCCGATGAAGGTTACAAGTAGTTTCTTTGCTTTTATAGTATGTACCTGGAATACTTCGTCGCATATTGCATAGATGTTCTCAGCCAGCACGGAAAAAGGGCCAGTCACGCCGAGAATTGTCAGTGGTTGGATGGAGAATCTAGGGGTGATCAGTCGAGGCAACAAAATTTGTTGCGCTTCCGTAACATAAGACTCGAGAAGGAACCGTATGAGGTAATGGAGTATAACGTACAATGAGAAGATAATTCCACATAGTCCTGTACTAAACACAACCTCAATAGTGCCCCAACTCTTGCCGGTCAAGACATACAAGTCACTAGCAAAAGTGATACCCGGGAGAAGGTTAGTAAAGAAGACGTAGACCGCGCTGGCAAAGATTAATTGATTGAACAAAGCCCAGTCCGAAACATATCGGCGGCGAAGGTTAACAATATCCTGCTTCACCAGGCGAAAGGGTCGTAAAGGTCCACCAGCAGATATGGAGCCTCGTAAAACCCGAAATGCTTTTGGTGTATGCTTTGAGGGAGTTATGATGGAATGTGCATTGTCTCTTTCTTCAATTCCGACCTCGTGGGTTTGTCCTCGTTCATTCTGTCGCCTCGGAGGCCTGTGGCGCAGAGAAGAGGCCCGAGTTGAGCGGGGTCGAAAAGCTGAAATCAAGGACATTTCTAGATCTGGGGGGGTTGCGCTGTAGGTTTGGTTATTGCATTGCCACTTAGTGGAAGTAGCCGATGGGCACAAAATCAAAGTGTTTTGTAGTTGGAGTTGTTGAGACTATAAGAAAGCGAAAGTTGTTGTTTATGGTGGGGACAGTGACGTTGTATAGCGGGTGTCCATGCATTTTATACGTCAGTCAATGGGGGGAATTTTTGTCTACGATTTTAAATTGACTTCACGCCAAGACGAAAAACACACCCTATTTGACGGGATTTGCGCCGTACAAATGCTGTACTAATGAGCAGCTGTGATTTAATTATGTGCTAGAGGTATATAGTCAGACGGAAAAATTGTTGTTCTACAGCTTGGCCGAATCGACAAGTCCCTGCTGCTGCAGCCACTCCGTCAGAAAAGCATTCACCTCCGCTGGCTTCTGCCACAGAACCCAATGTCCTGCTTCGACTTCCTTCATGGTGAGATTCGGCACGAAGGGCACCATGGCCTTTGTCATCTCATGAGTGACTACAAGGTCGGCTAACGAGTGGATATAAAGCACAGGGCACTTGATTGAGATTGCCTCTTGGCCCTGGGCCAGGAGAGCCTGCTCATCCGTGAAACATTGCTGGCGAATGCGGTAGTAATTGCCTACAGCCATTGTTAGCTAGCCCTTCCTTAAAAACAGGAGGAAGAGGTATCTCCGAGCTAGTAGCACTTACATGGTCCTTGAAGTCCATTCCTTGAGTACTCGTCCACATAATAGTTCAACTCCTCCTCATTGAGCAACCTCGTATGACCCAGCTTGGTGGCAACATCGAAATCGAATCCGCGGGTGGAATCCATGGCAAACTTGCCGTCAGGAGTTGCCCCACCGTACAGTCCATTCAGAAAAGCGCGGATACCTTCCTTGTCCTGGGTATGGGACTCGACTACGCCCTCTGCACTGCCAAATTGCAATTGGTACCCAACTGTGGGGATAAACTTGGCAAGGTCCGCAGTATCAATGTACTTAGGTGAGGGAGGAAGATACGGGACAGTAAAGAGCATGAGATGAGTGATGAAAGTGGGGTGCCAGATAGCCAGGCGGGAGGCAATCACCGAGCCCCTGATATTGTTCATCAGATTTCTGCCCGCGATGCATTGAACCTGGAGAGAATGTCAACCTACCAGTCATGACCAGCGAGAACAATATTTTCGCAGCCAAGCTCCTTTCCAAGAACGACTAAGTCATCAGCATGCGACTTGTAGGAATAAGCATCGAGAGACCCAGTTGGCGCATCCTGCACGAGCTAGTTTAGCGAGAGCGCGAAACAAGACTAGTATTCTATATCTGATGTTTCTAAACTTACTGATCGTCCGTATCCAATACAGTCGATGGCAACAACGCGGAAGCCAGATTTGAGAAAGAGGGGGATTTGGTATCTCCAGCCCATAGAAATGTCTGGGAAGCCGTGGATCTATATCGCACGGGTTAGCTACCGGCGGCCACATTGGCTAAACTGCATGGCATACCAAGAAGATTGTGCGGCTAAATCCACCCTCGGGCTCGGCGAGAAGATACCCTATTGAACTAAAGTTAGTAAGACATTCCAGAAGGTTGATGGAGGTCAAAGGCCATACCGTATGTCTTGCCATTAATGGTGGCAGAGCAGCGACGGATCCGAGAATCGTTCACCACGTTGATCTTATCGATGGAAGACATGCTGCTGGTATAATAATATAGGAATGACAGGTTATTGTGCAACAGTCAGTGGTGGCTCACGAGGGGACCAGCTGTAATAAGTAGTGAAATCCGCCGCCGCTGGATTTAGAGAAGGAACCCTCATTTGTACATCAGCCATCGTTTCAAGAGTGGATCAACGGTGACTTAGGCCTTCTTTGTCGTGAATTATGTTTATGTGATCTTATGTGCTCTGTTAAAAGTGGGGTATTGCGGCGAGGTGGATCATTCCAACAGATTTCATGATTAGTGATGTGCCGATCCCTGAGATCTGCCCAGTAACAACCCTTCAGGTAGACGTTGAAATTGCGACAGCATACTTAGGTAGTACCATAATCACAATGTCTTGAAATCTCTCAGGATTGAGGTAGTGTAGTACCCAATGGTAGCAGCAGGGACTACAGGGATCCCAACGCCGAATTGGGGTAAGGGAGCGCAGCCGAGGTATCACCCGGAAACCGTTAGACGTTAGACCATAGATGGTATAGCTTAGTATGCCCGGTCTAGGCAAACGACTTGCGGCCGAGGACTTAGGCCTTTGTTGTGCTTAAATTCTTCATCCCTTGCAGCTGTCACTGATAACCACTACCGGTGGCTATATGGGCAACCTTTGACTAGTGACGATCCCAAACATGATGGACTCCCTGGTTTTACTTTAGAAATCCCTCCGTAACTAAGTACCAGAGGACGTAAGAGACGTTTGACCCACAACCTAGCCGCCACTGCGATACATTTTCCAGGCGAGATTCACGCCTATGAGACAAGAGGTTACACCGAACGCTTACGTGCGAGGTTTTCTTGAAATATGTACTCTGCATGGAGGTGGAGCTAATTGCATTTGGTATCGCTATGTTTGTGACCACAAACAAGGGAAACACTCCAGTTAGCGAAGTGCAGCGGACTTATACTCCGGCTTGGCCTTCCTCGTCTTGAATACCCAGACATAGACGAACGGGTAAAGAGTCTCAGGAATGAGTGTCAACACAATGATCCAAATGCTCCAAGCTGACCCCACATACTCCCAATTTTGAGGGACGTTCAGGTAGCGCCAGAAGAAGACGCCGTATGCCGTGAAGCATCCCAGGTATCGAGTTAACCTAGTAGTGTTGAGCGAGACTGTGCTTTGTGTTACGATGGGCAGGACGGGCACTTACCACATTTCAAGAGAATGGCCGCTTGTATCATGATGTTTCCACAGGCTGTACAGGCACACCCAACCAATGGGAAACTGTAGAAGGATGCCAGTCCAGTATGCAGTAATCTGTTCCCGTTCGTCTGGGTAGATACTAGTCAACCAACGGAGGAACAATACCCCCGCTAAGACACCGAAGATCATGTTCGGAGTGATACGCTTTCTTTGCTCCGGGCTGTGGGCATGTTGAATTGCGATGGCTACGAAACCAAGGTCGAACACAAACCAGACCAAAAAGGCCAGTATCTCAAACAATGTGGACGTTGTGGTAAGCGCGTAGAATATCTCATAAGCCATCGTCAAGCAGCTAAGCTGGCGCATCAGGATACAGTACAGTACACTTACGTTATTGATAGTGTGAGACTTACAGATATTGGATGCCCCCATAGCTGGCTCCCGGATATGTCTTATCTTTGTAGGCTCGGAGCATGCAAAAGAAATAGCACATGGCATACAGCACCCCACATGCAATGATAAGTCCATCTTGGACGAAAAGAAAGCTTTCCGGGGGATCAAGGTCGAGATCAGCTGGTTGAACAATGAGGTGTCCAACTTGGTGGGCTAGCTTGAAGTTAGACATGACGGGCAGAGGTTGTTGATATGGACCAGACGATGTGAACTTTAAAGCAAAAAGTAAGATCTATGTTATGGTTCTACAGCACATAGAGTGACATCAAGATACACTTTATCTGGTCCATACGTTCATCGCAGTGTGGAGTTCGATCATGGAGTGACGTCAAGTTCATACCCATCTAAACCGATTGGTTAGATAACTCGTCTTTAGTAGGCAACAACTTCCACTCTGAGCCTTTCTATTGGCACTTTGTGTATTCTGTGCAGTCATGAAATAGTCTTACATTTGTCAGACTAAGGAATACCCCTCTAGTAGACACCTGAGGCATCATTTCTATATCTGTCAGCCAATGACTCTACGAGAAACAAGCGTTAGTGGAGAGGAGCACCGCCTCCTTCACCGCCCATGCATCCTTTTGACATATTGGCGGCAGTGATATTAAATTGTTCTATCGATAGCTTCTATGTCACGATCAGCCCTCAATAATGTGTGGGAGAAGTGATCATACACAAATTTTCCAGTCAACCGATAATAAATCTTATAAGGTTGCCATATGATGGCAGCCAAATTCGTCCCTCGACAAACGTTTCCCAATTATGCGTCCATCCCAAGGTCGTATTTCCTTGGCCACCACAGGGCCGGCCTGAAGAAAATGCAGAATATGCTATCTTCCATTGACTATGTTGTTGAGTGTCGCGATTATAGAGTGCCGGTCACATCTATCAATCCCATGTTTGAAGAGGCTCTGGGTAAGACGAGGCGGTTGATTGTCTATACGAAACGGGACCTGGGTACGGAACCTGGGTCGCCAGCGCAACGAATGGTAAGTTCGAGACTGAATATCAGGTAGTTCGGCTTTACATCATATCAACTGATACTGACACTACCACTTGACATATTAGGCGGAAAAAACAGTTCAAAAGTTTGACCAAAATAGCGCTGTGTTCTTTGTTAGTTCTTCGTCCCGTCCGGATGTGAGTTCCATATTGAAGCACTTGCGAGACGATGCCGAAGGACCTGATAAGCTCGTGGGGTGTCGAGTAATGGTTGTCGGGATGCCAAATGTCGGCAAGTCGACATTGATCAACAACCTACGGAACCAAGGTGTTCGAAAGGCCAAGGCTGTCCAAACTGGCGGCCAACCTGGTATTACCAGGAAAATCGGAACCCCCGTCAAGATTATCGAGAGAGAGAATGGATCCCATGTATACGTACTAGACACACCTGGAGTATTCATGCCCTACGTTCCAGATGCGGAAAAAATGCTGAAACTGGCGCTATGTGGGTGCGTCAAGGACTCTGTCATCTCACCCGTCACACTAACAGACTATCTGCTTTATCATATAAACTTGCATGATCCCCAAGTATATGAGCGTTGGTCTACACCAACAAATGAAATCATGCCTCTTTTGAACGATTTCGCCCGCTATGCCGGTCTTCTTGCCAAGGGTGGCATCCCAAATACCGACCTTGCGGCGTTGCACTTCATCCAGAAATGGCGTGCTGGTGGCTTAGGGAAGTTCATACTCGATGACTTGCAAGTGGAGGAACGTCATCTTCGAGAAGGCACGAAAGATGCAGTGGGCACCAGTATGACCCAAGCGCGCAAGGCCGAAAGAATGGCGAGAAAACAACACCAAAAACTGTAAATAGATATAAGTAGCATGTTCATTGTACAATAGAAAGAATCGCGTTGGTATCATCAGTAAGCTTTTTGCTTCTCCTCGAATGCATGGAAAAAAGAAAGTCCGAGATCATAAAATAGAGCGAAATCGCATATGATAAATATGACGTGAGGTGACACCCATAAACGCCTTAAAAAGAAAGTCTGAAAAAAGAAATGCTAAAGGAGGACGCCCGTACACCAGTCCATGCACACCATATCAAGTGATCTTTTCCAAAAGCCTTCTCCTTCGGCGGTCAACAAGCTCCTCCTGTACTTCCTCTAGACTCGGCAATCTCCATTCCACGCCATCACCAGCGTCGCCAGGTAATGGTTCCCATCCATCTTCAACACCCTTTTCCTTCTTCCCACGTAGACGCTCAACAGCCTCTTTCTCCTTCTGCTTCTCGTAGGCAAGCAGCGTACCATCCTCTTCATCCAGCCCATAGCCGAAATAGTTCGCATCAACCTTCCTCGTGGCAATATCCCCACCCCGGCCACGACTCTCCTCATCGTCCTCCTCCGCAGGCTTCCGACCCCGTCTAGCCGCAGCCTCAAACATCTCCTTAACACCAGGCAACTCCCTGGCACGTCCAAAATACCGATACCCCTTCCCACCACCAGGTATCTCCCTACCCTCATCATCATACACCCGCCCAGAACCACGCATATAGTTCGGACCACCCAGATTCCGAATCTGCATCTCCCAGATCCATTTCTCTCGCATCAGCTTGTTGATCTCATCGTTGAGGTCCCGAATCTGATAATCGCTCAAGCTAGACTCTTGGATCCGGGAGACCTTGCGTGAAATTTCCTTGAGGACCTGGCCGCGCCATTTCTCGCACATGGGGATCGAGTCCACCGACGTGATTGCCTTGGGACGCCGGGTGCGGCCGATATCGATGATTCCGAGATCCGCGGCTTGCTGCGCCCGGAAGCGGAAGAGCATCGACTGGGCTTTTTCGCTGTTTCGCGCCTGTTTGGGTCATAGTTTGATTAGCGGGTGATGAAACTTTGCATGGGCGCGAACTGGGGTGTGCTGCGCGGTTGCAGAGGTGCTATTTGGGGGATTGAAAATCTTACCATGGTGGAGATGTGCTCGAGCCGATCTCAGTGCAATTCTGGAGGTATGGGAGATAGGGAGTTGAAGAAATATACCCTCATGTCATGGCAGTAACTTGACCCGAGCTCAGGTCGGGAAACGTTCGGTTCAAGCGAGCGCTAGTCTGTCGTATGATTTAGGCGCGCGGCTAAATTATCCGCCGTCAACCAACAAGGATCGTTCAAAGGTAGGGTCTCTGTAATTGGGTTCTCTAAATGCCAAAATGCCAAAATGCCAAAATGCCAAAGCGAACTACCAAGGGTGTTTGTCACTGCCGCTCAAAAGCTAGTCACCGACTTTGAGAGTTTAGGACTGTCACGGAGCGCCATTATCAAGGACGAACTCCTGATAGATCTGAAGCCACTACCCTAGTGCAGCTGCTCCGCCTCATGACGATCGAGGAGAAATGGCAAGCGACTACTCTTACAAGTCCCATTTAATGTAATTTAATGTAACACTTTAGAAAGCTCTAATGGATGAAAGGGGACTATCCTCCAGAGCTTCATACAGAGGAGTAGCTGGTATTACGTCCCAGCGACAAATTTTATCACATTACTGTTGATCTAGCGCACTCCTGCCACAGTCCCGTTAAATATAAATAAACCATATCTCCCACCATTAGGTTGGGCAGGCTTGTTGGGATAGGGGAGACAAGGATATCGGAGCCTGCAGTACTATCGTCTTTGACATTGTTTGCTTTGCCCTGATAAAGCTTCGCCAAGTAGTAGTTTCCTTTCTTCGATACTCCCTGTAAACATACTTAGGTCAAATAGTAGATTATGAACGGCTTCCAAGGACAAAAATAAGGATAGCCGCCAGTATCAAAGGGAAATGGTGGAACAGAGAGAGAGTCAGTTCATAGTTCATACAATTCAGAGCAGAAACGAGAAAGCTGCTTGAATTCTACAGCCCTTGACCAAGTAGATCAAATGGCTGTCATTAGCAGGGCTTCCGGTCCTATTGAAGTATTATGCACTATAATACCACCATATACCTAGTGAATATCAACATACAAGAATCATTCACAGGAAACCCGGGGGGAGCCATGTACAGGAGCTAGACCTATATACAAAAGCATACGTTGGCCACCCAACACGCCGCCCTGGGCTAACTCTTCTACTAACTGTTCGAATGGCCCTATGTCACTGAGAGACATCTATGAAAAGAGAATCACTTGATTTGGATATACCGAGGCCGGGAACATTTTTTGTTAGTAAACATCATACAATAGCTTCCTCGCTGCATTTCAGCTGTGGGGCTGAGACATAGACTATTTTCCGTTGGATATATTATATGACTAGGTGCACTGTATGTTTAGTTTGAAGGACAATATATGCATGCTTTGACCAATGCCTCCAAGAAAAGTTCTAAAGATACCCACTTTGCTTTGAGATATTTCCTGTGCCTAGTAAATATCAGATATAGAGTGAAGTATAGAGGCGTAGTGATTGGTTGAAGCACCTGCACTAACCACCCCTGGTCAGTGGCAGGTCACCCGCCAATTTCACCCACCACGGGGGAAACCTCTCTCAGGCGAACCGCCTATACCGGGCTCGTCCATCCAACTAGTAACAACTTCATTCCAAATAGCCGCAGGTCACTTATCTCAAAAGTTAGCCCCTGAGGCTTTGTCAACCTTGGGTGTTTGTCTTTCAATAATAAACTCCCGCATCCATAAACACTTTGACTTTTCTACTTACATTACCACTTTCTACACTGCCCTGACTCACTCAGACTTATGCTTGATGAGAACCTTCTTTTTCGTCGTACTGTTTGATCTGATAAATGAATGACTCTCCCGAATCAGCCACCCATGTGGCCTGTCGAAACGCTGCGAGACAGATTGAGCGGAGGGTCTCCAAGCTGGAGACTTCCCAAAATGGACATGATGGACTTGAGCGCATCAAGATACAGATATTTCCTATGCTCCTTGATACTGGCGGTTACCCTCTGTTTACTACTTGTCTTTTTATACCTTTCAGGGAAAACATGCCTGAACTGACGACGAATTACTAGCGGAGGGATTCCCTGCCTACCCTGAATCCTACACCCATATTGGGCGCACTTGGAAACTTGAGCCACTTGACCGTGCAAGACAGATATCGCGTTATCTAGAAGCATACCTTCGACGTATCATGTTCGAAAAAGATCCAGATGCGAATTGCAAACCTAAAAGGTGATATTACTCCAAGCCCCTCCGTTTAGTTGCCACACCAGTGATAAAATCCTCTCACTAATCCAAATGATCTAGTTGGGTGGGGTCCATATCGTTTCAAACCTCTCTACAAGCTTGGTAGGGTACAAGGAGGACCTTACAAAGGACCTTACAATGGGCCTTACGATTGGCAGGCTATGTGTGCGTCTTCAATCAAGGGCCAACCACACTTCAAATGCTTGGTTATAAGTTGATCTCAATGGTGATGATCGACTTACCCGTGGGGAGCTCTTCTGCATTACTCGAATCATGCGAAAACGCATCAATCTTCGACGTTACATCGGCCACTTGATTGCTCCGGTAAATACCCCATCTCCTTTACTTTCTTGGTTCCACGTGCATTGTCAGAGTCTAATGTGGCAAATGCAGGTCATGATTCTCTCACTCATGGGGCCAAGGCACGGTAGAATCCTTCTTACCCATCACGATGGTACCAGTTTGGTCATTCGTCAGAGCGAGCTCTTCAACTTCCGGGAGAAGAATGTTGCTGCTCTTGACACTTTTGCACAATGTGGTGTTCGTCAGCCAATTTCACTGAAGCAATGCCAGAGACACTATCTCTGAGTGACTAGCTATCTAACTTTTCCCCCTTTGTCCAGCTCTCCCACTCTAATACTTTTCTTCTTTTATTTTGATCTTAAATACGGAGTCTCATGGGGTTTGGTGGTCAGTCTGTTGGTTATCGAGACGCCAGGTTCTATGGTGACTGAAAAATGTTTGGGATATGGGGCTAAAATGACTACGGAGTGTGGAGAGCTGTTTGTGGCTTTCGTGTTTCAAAATGTGCGAAAATGCTTTGTAATATTCTACTACCAAATGTGCTATGACTATATTACACTTCATTTAATATTGAGCAATGTAAAGAGCCTTCGTGAAATTGCGTAATATACTAATAACTGAACCAACTTACATGCAGATCGTTGTATCACTTAAACTTCATGTACACATATGCCGCCAAAAGAAAAACAGTAGAAAAAGCGAAGAACGGCCCAACAAGAAGATAAAGACAAAGAGTACAATAATTAACTAGTCCTTCACATTAACACTCCATAGCCATGCAGCATAGGCATAAATAACATCATTCTCATTATCCATAGCTCAAGTCCTACATCAAAAAAACCCTGATTCCTCAGATGTGGCCGCGCTTAGCAGGATCAACCTGCCTGGTCATTATTCTTTATAAGAAACCTTTCGTGTTGCTGGGCATCCTCTGTAAGTCGCCAGAGGCAAGCCCACTGCTGCCCCTTCTACTTCCAACATCACTGAAAGTGACGTGGCCACGTCCTCTCTCAACTCGAAGAGCTTTCCATCCTTCCAACTCGCGCTCTAGTCGCAATGACTTTTCTTTTTCTTCTCGCAGCTCGCGCTCCGTACGACGCACCTGCAGTGTCGTATCTGTTTCGTTTTGCTGGAGCTCCTCAATGTTTCGAAGTAAACGCTCGATCTTATCGCGAGCTTTGCTGATATCCTCATTGAGTTGTGCGTTGATCCTCTCCCGTCGCTCTATCTGAGACTGGAGGTCTTTGACAGTACGGTCAACGTTGCGAAGAGAGCGCTGCTCCGTACTATGTTTAGACTCCTGTTCTTCGAGGTGGGACTCCAACTAAACAATCGGTTCGTTAGTATACAGATATTATCCCGCAACAACAAGGGCAACAAACTTACATCCTTGATTCTCTTATGTAAAAATCTGACGTCTTGGCTGCCTGACGAGTAACTCTTTGTCTCCAAATCCACGCACCGCAGCTGTGACTCCTTCAGTTGCTTCTCCAACGCAGCCTTATCCTTGAAGAGCTGGGCGTTGGCTTCTCTTTCCGCGGTAATTTCCTTCTGTATTTCTGTTACAAGAGCGTCTGCCCGCCTCATCTTTCCTACGGCAGCTGCAGAGACATCTTCTTGCTGGGCAAGCTTGGATTTGAGCTCCAGCAGTTCGCGATTCATACTGGCGGCGTTACGCATGGATGGACTTTCCCCTTTAGCAAGCTCCTCCAATCTCTCTCCGGCTTCAGACAGGCGCACTTCTAACATCTTCTTCTCCTTGAGCAATATATCTCGTTCTGCGGTCACGTCATCCACTGAGGTCCGCAGGTCTCGGACCTGTGACAAAAGAGTTACGACCCTGCTTTGAGCCTCGTTGTGCGCGTTGACGGCCTCCTCTCGAGACGTTGTTACATCTTGAAGCATCACCTCCATTCGGGACTTCTCTTTAGCCCATGTCGAGCTATTCAACACCTCATTATCCCATTTGCTGCGGAGGTCTTCGAGCTCCTCTCGGAGGCGGGAGTTCTCGCTGCGAACCTTCAAGATCTTTTCCCGCTCCATCTCAAGTTCATTGGTAAGGGTAGAGAATTCTCTTTGGTACTTTTGCCTGGTCTGCTCCATTGAGGTCTCCTTGTCCTCAATATCGATTGCGCGTTGGTTCCTGTAGTCCTCAAGTTCGTTTTGCAGACGTTGCTTTGATTGTAGTGCACCTTGTAACTCAGCCGCTTGATCCTCCATTCTTGCCTCCAGAGACTGCGTTTGCCGCTGTAAATCTTCTACAAGATTGTCCATCTCTTTGCGCTCAGCCATGATCCGTGCGCATGTGTCCTCCGCTTCCTGGGCTTGCACCTTAGCAAATTGCTCCGCCCGTGTGGCTTTAAGAACTGTAACTTCTGCATGTTCAAGTTTGCTGAAGTACTCATCGGCACGAGTTTTATAAAGGCTTTGGCTTGCAGCGAGGTCGGCACACCTAGATGCTTCCGCATCCAGGCGGATTTGCAAGTCGGCGAACTCCTGAAGAAGTTGGTTTCTGCTTACAGCATCTTGGTCTTTAGCCAGCTGCAATTCTTGTGCTTCAGAGCGTGCATCGCGAAGTTCAACCTCCAGGGTAGCCTTCGCGCGTTTGTGCTTTTCTAATTGGGCTTTCAAGTCGCTGAACTCGGCAACAGCTTCATTGTGCACTTTGAGCAAAGATCGTCTGGACTGCTCCTGAGAATTGATTAGGTCGTAAAGCTCCTCGTGTGACTTGGCTTGCACATCGCGCAATGAGAGATCTCCCAAATGAATGCTCCTCTCCAGGGCTGAAACCTTCTTGGAAGAGTCATCAAGCTGATCATGCAAGCGGCCATTCTCGCGTTCTAAGAGTTGCATTCGTCTGACTGAAGGGCTCTCGTCTTGCCACATGTCTCGAGGGTTTGCATGCTGGAGTTGACTCTGGAGATGCTTGTTCTGCATTTCAGTCATCTGAAGCTTATTCTGAAGCTCTTCCAGTTCAGCTGCCACGTCCATGCGTTTCTGATAACCCACAGTATCCACTGTCCGATCAGACCGGGCAGAGTCATTGGTGGCCTCAAGGTTGAATCTGCGATTGGGTGTTGTTGGCGTACCGAACTTCTTCACGATACCATTTTCAGAATTCTTTCTCAGATGTGTTGGTGTACGGTTCCCAGAAACCTGGTTTTGGTCTATCTCTTCCAGCAATGCACGCTTAGATGAAGAATAACGAGCATCCAGCTCTCTCATCTCATCACCGTGCCGGCGCCGCATTTCCGCAAGTTGACTTTCGGCTCTATTGTACTTTTCCTCAGTCACTTGTAACTGAGATCGTGTGGTATCCAGCAACTGAGCCAGATTTATCTTCTTCGATAGGTCAGGCTGCACATTCTCCCATGTCCCAGAAGATTGGTCAGACGCAGGCTCGACAACCTTGTGAAGCAACATCAGTTGGCGGTGAAGGTCATCGATTTCTTTATTTGAAGAGTCAAGAGAGCTCTGGAGTTTACGTGTGTTTGCTTGAGCTTGAGTCCGCAGCTGCCTCTCCGTCTCCAAGTTCCTATTGGCTTCAGCAAGCTGAAGATTGACAGTAGATGCGGCCTTTTCAGCATTCCTACAGGCTTTGCGCTCCCTGTTTGCTTCATGATTCAAGTCCTCTAAGCTCAACGAAAGTTTCTCCTTCTGCTTCTCGAGTGATGTAATTGAAAGCTGAAGGTCCCCTAGCTGGCGTGTCAGCTTCTTGCTGTCATCCTCAAGCTTTGCCTTCTCCCTCTGAAGCGTGGTAATGCGAAGGCGTTGGTTGTCGCTCGCCTTCGAATTCGATCTGGCAATATCGAGGTTTTTCTGTTGAATCTTGGTCAACAATGCCCGGTTGTCATTCTCCGACGCAGTGAGTCTGCCCTTCAGTGTGACTAGCTCCCGTTCAAGTCGCTCTTTATGTTGGTCATGGCGAATACGGAAACTGTCGGATTCCGCGATGGCGTTGGTTAACTCTTGTACTCTGACCGAAAGACGCGCTCTCTCAGCTTCAATTTCTTCTAGTTGCCGTGTTTTCTCATCAAGGTCCTTTCGGACGCTATCCAAACGCTCATTAGCTTGGTTCATCATGTTCCGTTCGATCTCAGCCTCCGCATTCAGGCGAGCGTTTTCCACGCTTGTGAATCGGTCCCGCAGCTTGATGAGCTCTGTTTGAAGGTCTTTTCGCGATTGCTCGGCCGCTAGACGAGCCTCTGTGGCACGGCGAAGTGTGTCTTGCTGAATATACATCTCCTTTTCAATTTCAATCTTTGATTCATTCAACGAGGTGTACTTGTCGCTCAACTCAGCGAGGTTATGCTCTGCGAGCATTTGAACATCATCCCTTGATTGACGTTCTCGACTCAAATCCGCTTGTGCCTGGAA
The DNA here is from genome assembly GCA_009176345.1 of Aspergillus leporis. Lineage (NCBI taxonomy): Eukaryota > Fungi > Ascomycota > Eurotiomycetes > Eurotiales > Aspergillaceae > Aspergillus > Aspergillus leporis. The sequence continues at coordinate 35,084 of ML732211.1, read as the reverse complement.
CAACTGTTCCTTGAGATCATGAATCTGCTGCTCCAAAAGTCTGCGGCTCTCCACAGCTTCTGCATCCTCGGACATCTTCTCTTCGAGAAGTTTCTTGACATCAGTGAGCTCTCTTTCCAGCTGAACCTTTTCTGATTTCATAGCATCTGCCTCTGCCTGAAGCTCTCGCAAGCGGTTTTGCATGTTGTCATGACGTGTCGAAAGCGATATTCTCTCAGTTACTAGCTGCCGCTTCTCGTCTTCGTGTTTTCTAGCATCGTTCCGCAAAACGGCCATCTCACTTTCCTTACGTCTGAGCATCTCCTCATAACCCGTAGAAGTTACAGAGAGATCAGAAATTTGCTGACGGATGGAACGGTTCTCATCAATCAAGTCCTTAATCTGCTTTTTCGATTGATCTAACTCCTTTGACGTCTTGGATAACTTAATGTCGAGATCTTGGTCTGTTTTCAAGAGTTTAGCTTCCAAATCCTGAACCTTGCGGTCTTTCAAACTGAGATGGCTCTGGAGCATCTTCAATTCTTGTTCCAGCTCGTTGATGTTGCCATCTTTCTGGGTAGACGCCTGACCGGCCTCCAACAGTTTGCTGTCAAGTTCTTCAAGATGTGCCTGCATCTCATGTTTTTCAGCTTCAAAGCGTTGTATAATCTCTCCAGCTTGCTCGAGCTGCGTGATCCGCTGGTGGAGCTCCTCATCGCACTTCTTCTTCGCGGCGATCAATTCATCTAATTGATCCTCCAAGTTTTCCTGGTCCGCGATTGCACCAGCTAACTTTTCGCTGAGCTCAACCTCTCGTAACTGAAGTCTCTTGAAGATTTCCTCTTTGTCCAGGGCTAGAGCTCTTTCACTTTCAAGAGTTTGCTGGATCTTTTGGATCTCTATCTCCGTGCGACGCCTCTCTTCGTCTAGCTTTTGACGGTCAGCAAGATCCTGTTTCGCCTTCAACTCTAATTGCTGGATCTTCTCGTCTCTCTTCTTCACTTCGTTAGCCGTTCGCGTCTCCCCAAGAAGCGGCTTCATTCGTGAGAACAATCGCCACCAGGGATTTGCTTTAAGTTTCAGATAGACTCCTAGATTGTGCTGGATAATTCGGGTCGCTTCGGCCCGGTATAAGCGCTTGTTGGATATGCGTCGCTGAACAAAACCTCTAGCTACTGACTGGAAACGTGTCATGATGGAACGTATGAGGTCGTCTCGTTTCTCTTCTAGTTCAGCCAGCACACCAGCCCGAAAGAATACCTTCGTTCGGCCGACTCGATACCAAGTTGGGTCCAAGTCTAGTTTGTCCAGCATCATTCGAGCAGCACTTTGTCCATCCATGTAACCTTTCGGAATGTTACGACAAAGCACTTCATATCGCTGACGAAACTCAGCAAAAGACAGCCGATTGGGGAATCCTGTACGAGCAATCCTGATTCCCTCTAACACACCATTACAACGTAGTTGGTCTAGAACAAGGGGGGCGTTGAACATTTTTGGCCGCTTCTTGTGGTTCGGAATAATGCACCGTACGAAATGAGGGTGGGTTGAGTTCAATTCAGACATGAGACTCGATAGTTGCTCCTTGTGCCTCTGCGCAAATGTACGGAATAACCCTTTCTTCACCCGGCTTTTGGGATAATCCACCTCATCATCAGGATCTCTGCAGTCCGAAAACAAGTTCGCAACATGGATATCCTTCGAAGCCGCAAGCAGGCGGGTCACGTTGTCATTGAGGGGGTCCTTGTTCTTCTCAAGCCAGCCATCAGTATTGTACTCTACCTCAGCAGCATAGTGAGTAAGAACAAATCCCTGGCTCAATCGAGCTGCACGATACTTTGGAGACTTCCGGTCCCAGAGCGAATGAAGCTTCTCTGTGAATGACTTGTCTGTAGCCTTTGGCATCACACAATCCTCATCCAAACAGGAAAAAATGCCTATTGGATTAGATAGTTCAATTAGGTCAATCGTCGGCTGCAGGTCTCTTCCAAAGTCGATGAACTGCCATTCAATCTGCTCTCTCGCGTATTCCTCCTGCTCCAGTACAAACATGTGATGATTGAAGAACTGCTGTAGCTTTTCGTTGGTATAATTGATGCACAGTTGTTCAAAACTATTGTTTTGAAAGATTTCAAATCCAGCAATATCAAGGACGCCGATAAAATAACTATCCTCTCCGGTGACAGTGCTACGATCCAGCCGCTTGTTGATACGATTGACAAGATTTCCGAAAGAACGCTCGTAAATTCCCTTTGCTAGAGCGTCGAGAGCAAGTCGAACCTGTTCCGGTGTCTGGACCTTTTCCACCCACTCGCGGCCCGCCTTCACCCTTGGATGGAGTAAGCCCTTGACGAAAGGCACTGGAGGTATCCCTAGCAGCTGACAAGCCCTTTCGATGCTATTTAGTGCATCAGGACCCAAGGCGGCTTGATCAGCGCGGAGACTCTCTTTGACGATGGCCACATTTCCTAGGTGGAGCACGGCTGAAATTGTGCGAAGAATACACATCTGGTCATCTTCCGAGAAATTCATGACGTGAAATGCCTCAAGTAATGAAGTCCATTCGTCTTCGTCTGACACACCGACGATGCTGTCGTTTCCGTCCCGCGTGTACGCAAAATCTTCAATTCCAAGGCCAGTTAAGAGCAAAAGGTCCCTCAATTTGGGATCTGCACCCCGCAGTAATTGGTAGAAGATATGGTAGTTCCTCTCCTGGGGGTTAGGCTTCACAACGCGAGATTTCTCCAAGAGATACCAATCGATCCAGGCGCCAGAGATTTGACCAGAGCGAGTAAACTCAATCCGAATAAACTTGCCGAAGCGGGAAGAATTGTTGTTTCTCACTGTTTGGGCATTACCAAACGCTTCAAGAATCGGGTTTGCTCTCAGTATCTGCTGGGAGAGAATGGCCAATTGCTTCGTCCCCGAACGAGCGTGTGGGGTCTCAGATGTTGCGACAGCGGCAAGGTATTGAATAACCTTCTTAGTATTCTCGGTTTTGCCTGCTCCGGATTCTCCTCTAAGAAACATGTCAGCGCATATACCAATATTGCCTGATTCCATGAGAAGCTTACGTGACAAGAATACTTTGGTTTTCGCCCTCTTCAACTAGGTTCCGGAATGCCTCATCGGCCATCGCAAAAATATGCGGTCGAGTTTCCTCTCTGCTCCGCCCCTTGTACATTTTCACATACTCGTTAGAGTAAACTGGTAATGGGCAGTAGGGATTGACCGTGACAAGGAACAGTCCGGAATATGTCTATGGATCAAGTGGTCAACGCTTGTCGCCGCGAACAGTGAAGAGAGAACAGGCGGTACTGACATATATCAAATCTGCTTGGTATCGTGAATGTAAATTATGCACCACTGAAGCTTCGTTCAAGTGAGTAAGCTCAGCCATATCATCCGCCTTGTCGAATTTCGCCGGGTTGACCTTGTCGACTTGGTCCACATCAACCTCACGTTGCTGCTAAACTGTGAGTAGCTCCAATGTAACAAGACATGTTTAGCTCATACCTCGCCATCGTCACTTTGCACCAAAAGCTTGCCATTCTCTCCTTCCTCCAACACGAGTCCTCGTATGAATGCTTTTTCAGTATCACGTAACCAGACGTATTTGTTTCCAGAAAAGTCATTATCGCCTTCAAGTCCTCGAATTTGGTCTGCTCCACGTTTAAGTTCCTCCTTCTTGATGAATTCCGGTGCAAATGTACCGGAGGCGGCATCATTCCGTAATGAATTAGATCTTTGTCGACTGGCGATCCGTGTAAACGGCGGTTGACTCGACTTTGTGACAGAGGAGGAGTTTCGAAAGTGGCCCCTCGCCTCTTCGAATTTACTACCTGACGTTACTAATGCTGATTTTGGGCGTGCAGCTCTCGGGGCAGGAGATGGCGACGGTGATGGGGATGCAGCGGCGCGGCTGAATGGGTTCGCACGCTTCGGCGAGCTATTTAACTGAGATGGGAGCATATTGTCGTCAAGTCAATAGGTCATTGTTCGGAAGCTAGCTTTAAAGTCAAATAACAAAGGGATCGGATTAAGTCATAAGAAGCGCAGTAAATGAGCTAAAGGAAGTTCACAAATCAACATTAAAAATCAGAAAAGGAGGAAGCCAAAAGACCGGCAGATTGACAGAACCTTAGAAAGAGGTAATTGGCAAAGCTGCAGCAAAGCAGCAAGTTGCAGGTCTCTGGATACTAGGTCACTGACCACCTGCTCCATGCACTATTGGGCCCGCATGTTTGTTTACATCCTGCGTTCCTTAGGCTCCCGATGCCGATCCCGTACTAAACCCAATCTGTACTCACCCGTCACGTGGACGTCAACGGCACGAAACTTGACCTTCTCGGATTTGGAGCTGCACATCGATCGCCTCCCCCTAACGTTGTGCTTCCTGCGACTCATTCTTTCCTACCCTTCTCATTTCCTTCCATCGGAGGAAAGTTTTATTTTATGTACCGTGTACTTGTGCTTTCGTGTAAAGAATTGTTTGAATGCTGTCGTCGCGGGCTCACCTCCACCTTGGTACCTTGTACATGAATTCTGCTCATCGCAACTTGATGATGTGCGACGCCTGAAAACGCGTTAGCTAATCTCTTACTTACAACTTACAGCCAACAACGCATCTGAATTTTTGGGTACTCGTTCAGTTGACTATTCGACAATGTCTAATCAAGCCCCAACCTCCTCCTTTGGGGGACCTTCCAAGTATTCGCAGCAATGGCCTGGCTCAAACCCTTCGTCGTCCTCCATGCCATCTTCATTACCGCATAGTCTTCCATTCAACCAAAACCAAATGCCCAACTCTCAGCAATTACAGGATGGTCTCCGATATCCGTTCGACTATAATGAAGTTAATCTCTCTGCAAATTCTCGCCTTCCAGGCCTAGGAGCCCCCGTCCCGGCTGCTGGATCATTACCGCCGCCTCCCTTTCCCTTCATGGGAAACTTTGCACCTTCACATTTTTTTCCGCCTCCCTTTCCTCCAATGCAAATGCCACCGATGAGATACCCGCCGATGCCAGTTCCGCCGGCCTCTATTAACACACCTCCTAGTCGTCCTTTGACAAGTGATTTGCAATCCTTATCCAATTTTGGGCCCGTCACTAATGCTGAACCCCAGCTTGAGACCTCAACGATCTCCAAGCAGGATATGGACCGCGAGGAAGGTGAACTGACTGATATGGAAGGGGCATTGTCACATCAAGGCACCGAGCCTCCTCACGACATGAGCCTTTCATCTTCAGGACGCCGACCGCAACGAAGTACCAATTTTCAGACCGGCCATTTGGTTAACGGGGAAAGGGCTCGAACCAAGAACATCAAAGAGACAGATTCCCATGCCTATGTACCAAAGGACTCTCGGTGTGTATCTTCGGGGGTCGAGGAGGGCGAGGCTTCCTCGCCTAGCTCTCGCTCGTCCAGTCGAGACAGCGGATCCCGTAACTCAGCCCTCTCATCTCACGTTCTCCTTGTAGCATACTAATATTTTGCAGCATACAATCCCCCCATTTCAGTCAGTGCCGAGCCATACATCTCCGGAGATAGGATAAACGATGAAGCTGTCACACCGAAACTGCTCAGTCAGTGCCTGTCTGTGAAGTCCAAATTCCCCGCGCCGCCGACAGAACTGCAGACGATATCTAATAGTGGGAAATCGCCCGCACAACTTCGGGTACAAGCGCAAGGTGCTCTCCTTAGTTTAGCTCCTCACAACATCCGTTTTAGCGAGCTTGTTGGGGAAGGTATCAATCCAGTGATTCTCAAGCAACTATACGAAGAGGTAGGGATCAAAGTCCCAACGCCCCAACCAGATTCTGCATCAACACTAGTGTCAGCTCCTTCCTCGACAGCGCATAATCGTCCGGTCACCAATCATACCGCATCAATGGATAATGTCCGTGAACAAGAACGAGAAGAAAGACAGGCGGTTGAGGCGGTAAGGGTGGAGAATGTTGCACAGTCATCTGGGCTAGCGGAAGCCGCGCTACCACCGTCATCTCAATTGGGCACAGCAAAGCCCATGGAAAGGAAGGAGGTCATCGCGCGTATGCTTGCTGCGAAAGCTGCCAAGTCTGCGGGTGCTCCTGCATCACCCCAAACAGACGTTACAAAGGAAGCACCATCGTCTTGTAGTTCACCGACAACTGATGTTGACAAACCAACCGACGCCGTTTCTTCTACAGAATCACTTGTACAAGATAAAGAGGGGCGTGTTAGAGAAAAGTCCAAGGCACAGACAGAGCTGGCCAGGCAACGAATCGAGCAACTGAAGAAACAAGGCTTGATGAGGACACAACAAAAGTCAGTTTCAGATACCATGCCACTCAGCAAGGTGCACGAAAACACCAAATCGGTGCAAGGTTCTGGCCCAAACTCGAATTCTTCATCAATACAACATCCACTGCCGGAGCGCCCCCCTGACCCAGAAATTGGTGCTTTTGCACGTATCCCTGGGCTCTTCATGGCGGAAGTGCAACAGATATCACCCGACGAGCCATCTATGACGCCTACACCGGGGCTTGTGGTTGACGCGACGCCGCAGCCACGCTTCAATCAACGCAAGCGTCCCCGAGCATCTGATTTTGATGAACCCGTTCCCATGCCCAAGAAAGCCCTCAATAATGGAGTCAACAATACTGTCTCAGCGGATAGACTTATTATCGACATCAGCGATGATGATCTATACGAGGACGATGAAAATGATGACATGGACGTCGAGCGACTTGCAGATAATACTCTACAATCTTCCTTCCCAGATGGTCAACAGCGGACCTGTCTCGTAGCGGAGTCCCTACCCCCAAGACCAGTAACAGCATCAAGCCAAGGGTTCTCCTTGTCTGCAACCCCGCAAAACTCAAGAAACTACAGCCAGGAAGATCTCCGGAAAAAAGATCTCGAGATACAAGCTATACACAAGCGGATTGCTGAGCTTGAGCAACGCAAGAAGGCGAAATTAGCTGCCAGCCGTACTCAGTCACCTCGCGTGTTGGACTCCTCAGAGTCAACGCCTCCCGAAGGGTCCACACCTACAGATACCCCTGAACGTGATTCTTCACAGGCTGACACCATGAATAACTTATCAAAAGCTACGATACAAACTCGAAGTCCTTCCATTACTCAGATGGACCTTCCTAGATATTTGGACTCCTTGAACGCCGAACAACTAGAAAACATGAAATCCAAAGTCTTGCGAAAACAGGAGATCGAGTCTGGGGTTCCTGCTTTGGATGAAGAAATACGGAAGTCGGAAACAAGACTAGCTGATTTCAACTTTGAACAAGAAAAGCTATTACTCGAAATTACAAGGGGAAAAGAGGGTCGAAAACAGCTCCTGGAGGAACTGGGAAATCTCAGCACGGAGCTCAGTGGAGTTTCCTTGGAAGATGTGGAATCAGCGCTGGTTAGGCTGAAAAACAAGGAGCAAGAATTGGCAAATGAAGGTATGTCTCATCAGTGCTCGTTGCGCTCCTCTCTTTTTAGCGACTTTTTCTTTTTGGCTACAGCACTGAAGCGCTGTTTACGAAACTTTCGACTTACACCGCATGGAATACTCTTGTATAGCCCTGACCCTCCAACCAAACACCACGGATGGGGATGTAATAAGAACCCTAGACGCCTCAGGAGCTAAGCTCCAGCCCCAGGATACAAAGGACCCTGCTCTCAAACCCTCCCTCGAGCCCCCAGCCAAGCCAGTGGCCCAGTCGCATCTGTCTGACATTGCTGTGAAACAACGTGACGTTAGTGGAGCTAGTAGGGAATCGACTCCCACTTCTTCATCTGATTCTTCAGGGTCAGCCATGGATGAGTCCAGCGATAGCGATAGCGATAGCGACAGTGATGACGATAGTAATAGTTCTGACTCCGCTGACGAAGGAGAATCTAAGGCGCCGTCTCCCGCATCAGATGTCCATATGTCTGAAATGGGGGATGAAACAGAAGAGACTAACCAAGTGGAAGCGTGCCGGTTGAGTGGGGAGCATTGTCAATCCACGAATACGGAAATCCAAACTGATATGTCTTTGAGTTCTGGTGAACAACCTATTGAATTGACCGAAGATCAGGCTTCTGATAAATCTACGGTTTCAGAAGCCTATGAGCCCCCAGAACCCGAAGCGAACGCAAGTCCAGCTGACTCGGCCTATACGCCCCCATTTAGTCCTGCTTCTCCAGGCGCTATTGAGCACACAGAACCTAGGTTTCCCGTACAAAAATCAGAGAATACCGGAGAGCCACCGATGGGACATGTCCAAGATACGGGCGTCGCACAGTCGGGAGAGGATACTCAGGTTGGCCTTCTGGATGTGCGATAATCTCTGGTTTCAACAAAGAGCTTGACACTGACATAAGATATAGAACACGCGGCAGCCAGGGAATTCAGATCATAAGTTCTCGCCTTACGTTAGCCCGTTGAAATTTTTCAAGGCTTACCGTTATCATCCAAATTATACTGATGAGGTTACGGGTGGCTATCGTTCCCTAACTTACAGCCACAACATTGACCCCATGGTGTACCTCTGTCCTTTCGAGGGGGCAGGTGGTGTCTGCAATGACAGGTCTTGTGAATTTCAACACTTTCGTGATATGACTCTTAGCGGTGCGTCGACGGACTTAAGCAAACTATATACAACACCTTCCCATGTGCCTTAAAATCTTTAATCATTTCTCGTACCTCAAGCATTTTGTTTATCATTTTGGGCTTGTGGCTTTATTCCCACACTCTTTTCCCTACCCTTTGCCACCCTCAACCACCGACTCCTCCCTATCTCGCCCAGCTGTGGTCGCCTTTGCATTGTGCGGATGCTGACACACAGGGTTATTAACGTCGGCAGATGACAAGATCCTTGTCCAGATGGGGTCACTTCGGGAGGGCAAAACGCCAGAAGAAAAAGACAGCTATATTGCTGGTCTGAAGAACATCATCAACGACATGCGGCGCGACAAGGTGAAAGATTTTAGCACTGTGGCCACGGAGATTGCCGCATACCGTAGACGCTTCCTGCAAGATCCTTCACGAGTCTTGCCCTTGTAACAAGCCTTTGCCCACAACTCGACTATTCGCATTGGAGGAAGCACTTCTTCTCTTCTTAAGGTGAGCTACCGATATTCAGTCAAATGTGGCGGAGCACATGTTCGTGCGAAACCCGTCAGGCCATTTAGACTTGGAAACCTCTTCCTTCATACTGGTCATACCAGTAGCAGCTATCTTACCAACATTTTCTTGATGCCCGCATTTTCGCTTGCTCTGTGCCTGATCAGACAGCTTTCCTTCCCAGCCTTGTTCTATTAGCAGGTCAGGCATTCCGCCTTTCTCTAACGGGCCCGGGATTCAATACCTCCCTTAACTCAGTCAAATGAGTATTATTATTTGACCTCTTCGATCTATCACTAGTTGGGCTAGAAAGAGAGCATGGAGTTGGTGAGGATAATTCTTTTCTTCTTTTTCCTCATATGAAGTGGGCGTAAGCGGTTCCACCCACGCCTTGACAGCAAAACAGGCCATAAGACAGCCTAGAGACAATGAGAACAGCTTATTGATAATCCAACCTCGCCTGGTGTCCACAGACATAGGTCGGGTCATGGCTTCCTACTGGAGGAGTGGAAGAATGCGATTGTACAGCCGGGCGTTCGGATAATAGGAGTACATAGCATTAAGCACACGACCGATACTACATCAATTGATTCAATCTACTTGTTTTTTTGGCCCCTTGGTAGTCTCTTAGTTGCGGCCGGGGTGGAGCAGGGCGGCTAGCGCCTAAGGCCGACGAACCCCATGGAGGCGCAGACGGGCGTCTACTCCGGGGTTTTAATTGGACGGCCCCCAATGTCAGCCCGAGTGGCCCGACTCTGTAGTTTACCTCCTGTGACCAAGACTCCCCCGCGGAGTTGCTAGTAGGAAAAGGGATCCTTGGGAGTAGGACCCAGGACATTCCGCAACAATAAACTCGCCGAAAAAAGAGGCAGGGCACCTGCTATCCATCAACGACTCCGTCAAGGTAGAAACAAGAGAGATTGAGTCATATATTTTTGCTCAGAAGACTGACTCATCAAAATCCTATGACCTTCTGACTCAGGCATGTATGGAATTAGTTCCGTCGGTCTTAAGCATGGCACTATTAAACTAAACTCCCTTAAGTATCCTAACTAAACACCCCAGTCTTCAGCATCGGAGGCTGTGCAGTTCCTAGATCCCGACCATACCACCAATAACGACCACCGAATCTGTATCTAGAATGATTAACAAAGTCAGCTAAAGGTACTATCTATAGTACTAATCGCGCCCGAAACATTCTGGTGCCTCTTTCCTAGTAACACCAACAGCCAACAAAAGGAACCGTTATTGAAACAAATCCAACAGTGGGTACTAGGCGTGCATTGTACGCAGCTGAGCAAGTGCGTCTTAGTTCCGATGGGCCGAGTGGATGAAACTAAAATCAAACGGCTTAATGATGTTCGCTATGGAAGGCAAGTCAGAATTAGAGATCTTGAACCAAGTGGCCGGGTAGCTGCTAGTGTGCTAGTCGGTCGGTACTTTTGTTTAAGGCTGAATGTTGTTGCTTATGAAATATAAATTATGGTGATTAGTGATATGATGTCTCATTTTTCTTGATTTCTAAATTGACCGTTTAGATTATCAAGCGATCAGCGTGTGGTTATTGCAGTGGTAAGATGACTGCATTTAATATCTAGAAGAGTGTGGAAGGACTTACAAATCGATGTAGCAAGACAGGGCAATATGAAAAGCAAGAAACAAAATAGGATCTAGCCAAGTTGAGGGTACCACTGCAGAAAGCCTCTTCTTGATCAAATACTAAATCGGGATGTTACAATATACCATAGCATGCGCCGAGATGTTTAATTTAGGAATGTCACCAACACGCCAAACGGGAGAATGAATGTATATACTAGTATATCCGTGATATGTCTTAATGAACCCCCTTCAAAGATACAAAACCCATCGAACCCGATAGTTCGGTCTTCCACTGCATGTTCTAGTCCGGAATATAATGTAACCTCAGCCTGCTTTTTCTTTTTCATGTCGCATCGCGCAACGAAATATGCAATGCAAACTTTGTTTCGTGGAAGGGAAATCTGACAGCCAGAAATAGCAGGTGGTCATACAGCAGACTCCGACAAGAGAAATCAAAGGGTCTAACATAGACAGCGGTAGTAAAACAATTCAACTTAATAATAGCAGTGATATCATGCCAAGATTACACCATGTGGCTTTTTCTCTTACAGTTTCTCAAGTCGTCCCACGTTCTGTACAGGAAGTGGGGGTGGGATAACGGGTGTCCGTCTTACATCCTCCATATAGAGACCCATTCTAGTGGGGGGACTTGATTCGGTGGCCCGCGATGATGGCTTAGTAAAGCGTCTAATTAATTCTAAATGAATACTACAACCATAGTTTATTACTGTTTATTATTAGACTCCTCAAGGAATGGACGTTTCGATAAAAAAAGCCTCCGGTTCTCAAAGGTGTTGGTTGGTTCTCTTACTCCGCTGGATAGCCCTTGTACTACCCCCGTTGCGAGTAAACGAAGAGAGATCACGAAACACAGCCATGTTAAGAGTCAACCCGTATTCTCAAAAGTAAAGTAGTCGCAAAGGGAAAAGAAGGATCTACAAGACAAGAGTCATCAGGAGCTGAACTTGCAGAACCCGAAAGAGCGGAGAAGTAATCATCAGAAACAATAATCAAGGACGAAAAACGCCCCAAGACCGCTATTTCACAGACCAGCATAGGGCTAATTGCATACAGTTACCGGCAGAAAGGGCGGTGGAATCACTGGGATTCAGGGAAGGAAAAAACCCCCAGTAAAGTGGCTTGCATGATCTGCATGTATCTCGCACGTCTGACTGGTGGACCAAGACTTGCGGCTCAGGATATTAACCTACCAGAAGTCAGCCTCGAGCTTGCCCAAGGGCTCAGCTGCGGAATTCAGTACGGGGCCGATCGACCACACGTGCTATGGATGGGATTTACCCTGTCAAGTTTTAGGATTCTGTACTTTTGGATGACAGGTGATGAATGTCTGCACATATCTATTTATTGATCGCGATTATGTTTGTAGTCAAAGATTACTGGTGGATTTTTGGCCTGTTCTTTATGTTTTGATGTTGTTTGAGGTAGTTTGGAGCTAGTGAGGGTTAGGGGGTGACAAGGCAATAAGGCGCTCTATCACCCTCTTAAGCCATCGCTAAACTCTACTATTATAATTGTGAGAGAATCATGTCATTCAATAAACAGAAAATTCATTTCCTCAATCTATAGAATACAAACGGAGAGGTCTAATAGCAATCACTAAACAAACCAAGGAAATAATAAAAAAAAAAGCATGAAAATTGAACATGCCCCACGACCCATAGTTCCGGCTCCAAGCAAGGCACCCTTCGGCTGCAAGACTAAGTATAGTCCAGCTATACTCAGTCTTGCAGCGGCCCCATCGCAAAACTCAAAAACCATAATAATCCGAACATTGTAAACCGGTAAAGTCTATGCACCTCATGCAGCGTAAAAATAAAGACCCAAAAAAAAGGCCGAAAAGACTCCCTCGCCCATGATTGTGTCATGCTCGTAGTGAAATAATCGCTCAGAAAACCCTCAGAAATACGTTGTCGTCGTAAGACCCCATCTCGAAATTAAACAATAGGGAAGCAAAACACTAGACGGAAACATGTCAGCTCCAGCAAGCTACGCTAGGGTCCATTCCTAGAGCTCTTACCTCAATCACTCAAACAATTTTAGACCATTACTTCACATGAGTGCAGTTCCCGCAGGCAGTGTGTTGGCATATCACACACCTGGGTTGGTTGTTGTACAGCTTTGGTCCATCATTGCACTGGCAGCATATATAGAGGTACGATGCACTGTAAATCTGAGCACCTCTGGCTTCCTGGCTGGAGAGGCCGTGGAGGGGGCTGTCATGCACATCTGCGTAAGTAATGGATGGACGGTGGACGATGGAATCATCTTCCATGGTAGATGTCATTGATCTCAAGGAGCTCACTGAATCTCTGCGCCCAATGCGAACTGCGGCTTGAGAATAGAGAGACATCTCGTGGCGGCAAGACATTGTGTTCTTTGTTTAGTTTCTGGATTGTTTTTGTATTTTTGACTTGGGTGATGGGTAGATAAAACCGGAGGCAGTATTAATAGTTATAGATGATGTGCGATATGGAGTTGCTAAAGTATGAGCTGATGAATGAAAGCGGTATCTAGTAGTAGGCAATCTGTTTGTTGTGAACGAAAATCTTAGGTCAAGAAGGAGATTATGCAAGTATATATAGCTTAAAAGAGAGACAGAAGAGGAGAATGATGCATCACCCTTGAAATGAATGACAAGGCAGTATCGCCCGAAAATCGTGGCTTCGGCATATCAGGCAAGCCCCAGGCCCCAACTCTGCCCCAATCGGGGCTAAATCATATTACCTCAGTCATCTGGTAAGTGTAATCTTCTGCAGCAAGAAGGGGCGGTTTAGAAAGCAGATCGAAGAAGTGGCTTGGCAGGCTTTCACTTTCGCCCTGAGGGGCCGGGCCGCTAGGTGTCTAGATCACCCTGAATGACCTTCAGCAGCGTTCTGAATCATACCTCCGGAAAATAGGTGGCCTTAGAAGAAGAATTTGGAGGAACCTGCAGCAAGTTGACTCAAATCATTGTTGTGGTCCGCTGCTAGATGTCTTCCAAAAGGCGGAATAACCTGACAAGGCTCAGGTGGGCACTTAATTTTGCCCGTTTCTAACCCGCCATTTCTCCTGTATTCCTCTTGTTTCAAGCAGTTTTATTTGTTACTTCCATTTTTATTTTTCCCTCTCTTCCCTCTTAGCTCTCAGAGTGGGTGCAGAGAGTATGCATAGCCTGGATGGAATGCTTGAACGGGCAAAGTGTTTGGCTCCACTTTTCTACTAGTACTAGGCAAGGTACCTGCACTTCAGGCAACGACCGCCCAGAGCCTCAGGTCCTCCGGCACAACACAGCTCTTAAGCCTTCTGCTCCTTACCGTCATTTCTTGCCCGTTATAGGAGTCCACAAATACAGTTACTAGCGCTTGTGTCGGTCAACCAAACCCTTCGGATCACGACTAAGCAGGCATCCCTGTTTGTTGCCTGCTATAGTACTAAGGCCATCCACCACCCTTGCACGTGCGGATCTTGTATGACGCCCAAACACGAAAGATGACACTCATTACTCATTACTTGATGGAAACTGACAAATTCACTTTATTATTATTGTTATTATTGTTGTTGTTTTCTTGTTCTTTCTCTAACCCTTCTTTTCCACCGTCCAAAAACTAGAATAAACAAATAGGAAAAAAAATGAGTTTCTGCTCCCTGAACAGCTGCAGTATTACATCCAATTCAGACTTTGCCCACCCACACTGAGGATGGAGGCGTTGTGCCACGTGTGCGTCCGAGATGATCGCTACAAGGGGTTGAACAAAAGCTTCCAGGGGTTAATTGACTGACTACTAATCCTAATTTTGCAATATTTTGATACCTGGAGACGCAATACCAGGAAATATTTCTAGATCCCGCATCATGTGGGAAGCTTCTCGTTGCTCACATACGTACCTTGCTCTCTGGACCGGCCCATATGTGTCGCAAATAGATCCTCTAAACGATCACTTCCGCATGAAAATTAAAACACACTGTTCTACAAGGCTACAGTCTTTTTAACGTGCTATGCAATACCGTGTTAAACAAGTGGCACACCTTTAGTACCGAATGAACGGTACGTTGAAAGTTTCCTTGTTGCCATACAGAAGGATTATCTTCCCGTCTTGATGACGTTCACCCCTCGGATGATACCTTTTACCATTGATCCAAATTCATAGGCAGAAATTTAAATGCCTTCAGAAGGCGGCATACATTGTCGGAGTACGCGATTTGATAGATTTGCAAGATAAAGCCAGACAATCTCTGGATAGTTCGTATGTGGATCGCGATCCTGGAAGGAGAGCTCTACGAAATCGACACCAGCGTCAAAACTTACAATACCACCTAGGAAGACTCTTGGAGTTGATCACGCGGATAATGAGATCCAAGATGCAAAGTGAAGTTGCTGCCATGCCAGAGCCATTGAGCGGTCTTACCTTATGTCGGCTGGGTGCAGAGGATCATTGAGGTTCCCAATACTCTATACATATGGGGTAAAACGAAGATAGAGATCTTGATTAGATAGGCTGTAAGATGAAAACCTTTGTCATCATGTGACGGCACATGACGACGTCATGGATGATGTTTGACCGGTTTGCACCAACTGATTGTCACGTTCCTGATAATGGGAAACAGGATTCAACATCACCCTCGTCTTCCTATTTTTCAGTTAGCCCCGAGGCTTTCATTTCCCCGGCCATTAGTGCCTCGTGTGGTGGCTGTACATAATCGTTTCTTCATTCTTGTATAGATACAGCTGTGGTTTCAATTCTATATCGGTCCGTTTCCACAATTTCTCAATGCGGAGGCAATCTCAAGGACTACCCCTTCACCTTTAATCTCCGATGGCGCGCCCAGATCGGCGCGTCAGTATAGCAGTAGCTCGAATTATACCTCTGATGTTGCTCGGAATTATCGTTTATGCCTCTTATGCTGTCACCAAACCACTATGCAGTGAGTCCCCCTAAAATCCTCAAATCAACAGGGACGCTCCTAAGCTCTTCAAAAACAACAGTCGACTACCTAATCCATCCTCTACCGAAGTATCATCGCATTCCTCGAGCTGGCACGGGAGCAGCAATAATTGTGGTATATTACGTGATACTCTTCCCGGTGATTGTTACATATATCCGGCTATTGTATAATGTTGTCTGGAACCCTGGCTTCCTGCCGCGAGGGTCTCCGTCTATATCAAAGCAACATGATACTGAACTGCCGAGCCACCATCATCGGGATAGCAAGCGGAGGAAGAAAATCCATCGAAGGACAAGGACACTTGAGAAGGCAGACACATCCGAGGAGGTAGACGTCGAAAGGTGTCTTGATGTCAATGCTGGAGGGAAGGCGTACCCCTTAGATACCGCAGGATTGGAAAGCTTTTATACGAAGGACGTATTTGTTTGCCAGCCAGACGGGAGGCCCATATACTGCTCCACTTGCTGTCAGTACAAGACAGACAGAGCGCACCATTGTCGGGAGGTAGACCGATGCGTCCGTAAGATGGACCACTTCTGTCCATGGTGTGTTATGCTCGTCTCCTCAGACAATTAAATTCTACTAACTAGTACAAGGGTAGGAGGTGTGGTTTCGGAAACATCATTTAAGTTTTTCATCCAGTTTGTATTTTATACTATGTTTTTTTGCACATATGCGCTTATTGTTTGTGCGATATTCACCGCTGAACTTCGACGAGAGGTGAGAGCATATTTCCCCATTCAGCGAGGCCTTCTTTGATTTAACTGACCTTTGAAGACTGGCGAAGTTAATCCTCACTGGGCTGTTGGAATTGGATTGTGAGTACATGCAGCTGCGATTAGGGGCCGACATGTTGAAATCTTTCTAATTGGTCACAGGAGCGGTCTTTTTGGAATATTCACCTTTGGAATGACTCTCAGCTCCGTACAACTTGCTATGCACAACTTGACGACGATTGAGAACTTGAATCGTCGGTCTGCAGTTTGGACATTGGCTATACGTGTGCCAAACCATATGCTTGCCAAACTCAACCCCGATTCCCGATGGGCGCCGACATTCCGTACTATAACTTACCCTTTACCACCAATAACTCCAAATTCCGAAACTGCAGGAAATCTCCAGCAAAATCAACCAACGGGGGAACTGCATGTATTTGCAATTCTTCAGACTCTCCCTGGGGAGAACCCCTTCGACCTGGGAACTTCTTTCAAAAACCTACAACAAGTCCTGGGTTACTCTATTCTTGATTGGTTACTTCCTTTCAAGCAAAGCCCTTGTGCAGACCATAGTAGTCTAGAAAGCGCTTTTGCGCTCGGACCAGTGGTAAAGAGACTGAAAGCCGAATCTGGACTCGATGCTCCCGTCGCTACAAATGGCGCAGATGTAGCATCGAAGCGTAAGCGGAGACGAGGGAAGCCTAAACAACACACTTGAAATACAACTCTGGTTAATAGATTCTGAGAACATTGCGGTCCTTTATCCACGTCATCATTGTACGGGAGTTTGGGTAATTCTGGGAGTTGATGAATTATAATATGCTGTGCTCTAGCCCTATTGGCGGAATGAATGCGGCAGGTGGTAATCGTAAATCCGATTATTCCAGTCACTAATAGATTCAGGCTATCCAACTGTTCTGGGAAAGAGATGCAAAAGGAATATAGTAACATTGCAAATGGCTTATGATACATAAACAGCAATTGATACTGCCCTTTGTTTTGAAATATATCTTCCTTGTAGAAGTTTCAAAGTGCATGAGAGAACTATTTTACTATGCAGTCTCTAATTTCTGCACGTAGGTTATCAAGCTCTAACTTGGTCACTGGATCTAGCAAGGATCTGGTTGATACATACTTCGTCAAGCTGGCTGGTAGTCCAGGTCGACAATGCGTACCCACCTCAAATAACCCTTGGCGGATTGTTGTAAATCATCTCGGACCTCATCGGAAGCAGAAACTATCCGGAGTCAGAGTAGTTGCTGTAAATCAGCTATTTCTACTTACTTATCACCAGTATCTTCCCCCTCTCTGCCTTGACATCCTCCACCAGTCTTTGCCGATGTCCCTCGACCTCGTTTCCTAATATGTCATTGAAATTGGGGGAGTCACGAGAGATCCGTCCGCGCGTCCCACTTTCCCCCGGGATTAACCCGATCAGTCGCTTGGGATCGAATACCATTGTCTGTAACATCTGCAGATATACATATTAGCAGGTCCTACCTGTCTCTTCCTAGAATTATTATACGTGAATTTTGTCTTCCTCGTTATAGTAAATGAGCCTGTTGATCCATCCCGCCATTTCGGTCATGAGATTCATTCCCATCTGCTGTCCTGACACGTGCCATGCAAGACATAGCCGGCGAGTCTCGGGTTTGATTGCAAGCATTCCAGCATCGCTTGCAATGAGAAGGACTGTTTCGTAACGTGGCGCAGGTTCGCTAAGGCCGTGTGGGCCACTAAAGAATGTCAGATGCCGGCGGGATTTAGTTAGCAGCCACGTAAACCCAATAGAACGGTTCGGACGCTTGGCCAGAAACTGCAGCCTGTGCTGCTTATCTACAGACAATGATGTGACGGTGAAGGAAGAAACATGGAACCATGACCAAGGGTTGAGGGACGGGACCCATAGATTAAAATATTGGCCAGGAAGGACTACAACCGGTCGACCTGGGGCCATTTCAATGCGGAGGCTGCTATCATCGCGTCTTTCTGTAACTCCTTTACTCCAGCAACTTCCAAATGCTCCGTTGCGATAGAGCGTAATACAGATTTCAAAGAGGAACGTTGTTCCGAAGGTACCAAGTATTGGGTATGTTAAGTACCATGAGGCCGAGGAGCCGCGGAGCATATGCATCCACGTCGCATAGATCACTGATATGGCCAGAAGGTAATGGGACGAGTAGAATACTGGATAGATAAATCGACGGATGATTGGAAGGGGGAGTAACATGACTAGTAAGAGGGAGGCGGAAGCCTATCTGAACTATCAGTATCTATCTCAATTATAAGCATCCACAAAATGCGAGGATTAGGTTCAGGGGCCTGGTTGAAATTGAAAGAAGCAGTGTTTATAGCACTTGAGGCTAACTATAATGCCGAATACCGTTCCTCTCTCCCGTAACAGGATAGACTGGGAGCCAGTCAGATTGAATATAATATGAAAGCCAGTCTGGGCACATGTCATCCAGCCTGCAGCCCGGTGCAACCGGCGCCATGTGTGCAGTCTGACCCCTAGCAGGTCTGCCAGAAAGCTTACACTAGGACTGGCATAGAGGATGGTCATATTGCTCAATGCGAATATTCCACATCTGCGCCCCCTGGCCAAAGTTGGACTATCCGGATAAGACACGAAAATTAGGTTTAACGAGATGTATATGATGCAGAATCCAAGTCAGCCCATGAGAATGGGCCGACGAGGCGATGACGGCTAATGATATTCACGTTAGTTAGATATCTTCTGTAGAACCAATATATGCTCTCTCCTAGGCGCGCTAGATACGGTACGAGTCGCTGTATAAGACAGAAGCTAATAGCACCATCAACAGAGACGATATAATAGAAGACGTCTTCCATGATTCTGTATGCTTGAGCTCTGGTTTGTTAGACAGGATTTCCCATACTGACTTCATAGTACTGCAGGTATCTGTTAAGAGAGAGTTGATTCTCTTCCAGTCTCCAGTATCATCCAGTTCAAAAAGAAGGTCATGAAGTCTCTCATCCAGCTACTGATAGTAGTAGCATCTAGAGCCTTATCCTCCATATCCTGTAGATGAAGAAACCATGACTATGTAGTTGTTGTGACTGTCATTTTGAAATGACCCTTGAAATTGAAAATCACTAGTAAATTATTATGTAGGCCGCTGAAACTCCCAAGGCTCGGGCTAATTAAACAACAGGATAGGGCCGGTAGGCTATTTCAGGCGGTTTAACACCTTTTAATTTAGTTAGGGTCTCTACAAAGGTTCTGTCACTACAGTCAGGTCTTCGAAATATAATATAAAGTAAGATTAAAGCCAAAATAAACTATCTTTCGGAGGGAAGAATTTGTGCGAACTCCTAGGTTTTTGGACCTGCTTGCCGCCGAGTCCGCTTCTGGGAGCGCTCTGCAACATCATAAGTTGACTGGGATAGGCGCTTCCCTCTCTTATTTGTGATAGCCTCAATGAAGAAGAATGAATATAATTCGTAGGTTCGTACTAGAAAAAGAAGCTGATGAAGGAAAAGAGAAGACAAATAGATCGCCACTAGTAGAGCGATAATATGCTTAACCGTCTCTTTGGTAAGCAGCCCCACCCGCCTTTCGGCGTGTTGGTCTGCCACATCCATACGATAAAATTGCAGCTATTCAAACTCCTACACACTACCACCATGGCGGATTCCTATTCTGAAACCGAGAAGCGTATCTTGAAGGCTTGTGAAATAGCTCAGGGCCAAAAAAAACCCAATATCTCCGCGTTGTCGCGTGAATTTGACGTTCCTTATCAGCGACTCCGAGCGCGTATCCTTGGCCGAGCAACTCTTTCCTCACGTCCAGCCACTTAGAACAAAGCCAAAAAGCAGGTAATAAAAATATGGTTCCACTAAAAGCGTTGCCGGGGACAGCGATATCAGGTCTAAAGCATTCCATGAAAAGGACACCGCTGAATGCTGTCGTTAACATGTAGTTGAAGCAGGTTCATCTGGGTTAATTTGCATGTGACAAGCTGCACATCTTAGTGGCATCTTGCACATTTTAATTATGCATTTAGCAGGATAATTTTGCTGTGTAGCTGGAGAAGGAATGAGTTGAGTGACTGCAGCCTTTGCAGCCTTTGCAGCCTTTGCATCGTGACCTGCTGCTTTTGCTGGCATTTTAAATTTCCTACTTCTTTGTCAGGTATTCGAGGAACTCTACGAGAATCAACCCAGAGGGATCAAGAAAAGGCTCTGCAATGGGAGGAACTGTTCCAGCAATATGAACTCACAAAGAATGAGATTGGCATGTAAACTGTGCAATATCATTGTGACGTTATAAAACCTCTCTCTATCTAGGACTAATATCATGATCTGACTGAATAACAACCCCACACGGCTTCAGCTCACCGCTTTCCATTTTCCTAATATTCTCCTGAATTATTTCCTTGTTCTCCTCACTGTTCTTCTTGGCCCGCGCTTTCTCCTCCGCCGTCAGCGGTGGCGGCAATAACGATGGGTCTGGCTTCCACCACTGCTCCTC
Organism: Aspergillus leporis; assembly: GCA_009176345.1. NCBI lineage: Eukaryota > Fungi > Ascomycota > Eurotiomycetes > Eurotiales > Aspergillaceae > Aspergillus > Aspergillus leporis. The sequence goes on along the minus strand of ML732211.1, from coordinate 14,257 downwards.
GGGCACTTTCGTTCCATCCGCTCCACGAAACATGTCTTCGATTTCCTGGTCAAATACGCTCCGATCGAGAAGAGCTTTGATCAGTCGGGGTGGAAGACCGATGGCGTCTATTACGTCGTAGTCAAGTGTCAGAGTTCGGAGGACGCCATCGGTGCCCATGACAAAGGGGGCGGTGCCGTCAGAGCTGGACTTTAGGTTGCGCATGATATTGGACAATTCTTTTTGGACAGGGTGATTGTTAGGGTCGGGACCGTAGCGACCGGTGGCAGTCATTATTTTGTTTTTATTTGGACGAATAGGTAAGGATATTGTCAGGAAATATTTTTGAAGATGGTCATGATTGATTATAAGATGGGCTAGTTTACTATTATATAGAAACGCAATGAGCCACATGACTATGTTTAAGTTCATGCTTCTTATTACTTCCGCAAAACAACAACACCCAATGGAAGATGAGATTAAGACGAGAACAATGCAATCCGTGTGAATTAGACCTTGAAAACACCAAACCCATATCTACCAAGAAAACTGGTCTCACTGGCGTGAAATTTTCTTCCTACATATACTAGATCTCCAACGTCTTGTTTTAGACCCCTAACTAGTTGCGAGTTCACTGGGTTGTCATTGCATTATCTGTTACACCTCTTTGCAAAAACAGAGGCGGTATCCGAGCTGTACAGGGCTAATTTGTCAAATAGAATGGCTGTAGGTGGGCCAAAATCATGTAATATAAGCAGAGGGGTAAAATAACACCTCTATGTTATAGACACTGAGCACCAGCGCCAAGACAGTACAAGCGACAACAAATCACGTACATATGTGCCCCTACAGATCGAAATAACTAGAGCAGCAACGATTACTTGATCTGGCAACCACGTGACTCACCATCATATCCAGGACATGACGAACATACCAAGTGCTATGATATGCCATACCAAAGATATGACAAGAACCTATCCAGGATATGTCAAAGGAAGGATATATAAGGACACTCATTCATGTACTTAGTTTAGTTCTTCGCGATCAATTTTCCTAATTGTTACTACGATAGCATCTTAGTATTTACCAGCTTGACTCGTTCGTACTATCCCAACTACTGAGTATACGTACTTAGTAGGCCTGACCTTCGACCTTGAGTTATTGTTGTATCTTCGCGACACTTACCTTTGTGGAAACCCCATCGGACATGTGTGGTCATCGCTTCATGAACAGTACTGTGTGGACATCAGTTGATTCTGGTCTCTAGGTTTGTACTCGACCTACCCAAGATAGCTAACTGGTTGCAGAACTCTGGGAAGAAGCCTCGGGCGTAACACTCCAGTTTCAAAGCGACTTAACCCATAGGCTCGAATTCGCAATTAGATCAAGTTGAATAAGGAGTCATCTAAATAATTGTTTCATAAAACTATATCTATTTTCTATTCGGTCTCAGCCGAATCTCGTTTGCCATATATCTAGTATTTGCCATGTTTAGCCTATTATTAAAAGTTTATAAACTATAAAATAAATAAATATCAATATCCAGCTTTGGAAAGGATCTTTTACTGTAGAATTTATGTATGGCGGTATCCATACCTCGAATTTGTTCTATAAAATGGTGACCAGGCCACTCATCATTCAGATTTACTGCCTCTACCATCCGGCATAACAACAAGTGTCAGTTGATATAACCAACCGGAAAACTTCATAATTGGATTATCCACAGCCCAAGTTACCATGTTCGCTAAGCCAAACGTCAAAGGCATTAGAAGTAACTGTGGGGCTAAAAATGCTATTTCCATACCCAGGGCCCTTCTTTGGTAGAAGGAGGATGTTGAATATTCGTTCCAGGCAGCTATGTACCACTGGTCCTCTCTCGCTCCACCCTACCAGCGCAAAAAGTGTGTCAGCACAGATACGCATTACTGGACCATGCACCAAGTATAGGCCGTATGACATACGGCCCAAATACTGGCTGGACGGTCTCTCAAGTAAGCGTTTCAGCCACGGGATTCGCTTGACCGAAAGGAGGAGAAGTACAGCCGCTGGCAGGAGGTAGTGCCATTTTGGGTCATAGGCCAAATCTGTTGAAGGGGTGAAGAAGGAGAGCATGGACCATCCAGGATTGTTCCGGATACAGGTGACATTAGCACAATGTGGAACCCCGCCCAGATACATGCTGAAGAGAAGCATGAGTAAAAAAAATGCAACTCTGATGTGCGAGAGCGTTGGCATATGTCGCAGTTTTAACCATAGCTCAACCTCCGAAAGCAACATGCCCGTCATGAAAAAAGACAAGTACCATCCATCACGCACGGCGTACATGAAATAGGCAATGAGTAAAAGCTGACAGCCGACCTGAGCTCTTCGGGATGATCTGGACAATATAAGAAGCGTGTTATAGTTGGCCAGGGAGCCCTTAAATTCGATTGGGATAGACCAGAGATGGTCATTCTAGGTGAGCCATGAGGTCCCAACTCTGCCGAAGGGAAAGCTATAGTCCATCATCTCCGTGAACCACATTCTAACCTCCTCCACATAGCTGCTCTGCGGGTGAGCCCACCTGATGCGGAGGCCAAAGACATGCCAAGACATGTCTTTTTTTGGTGGGGGAAACAACTTTAGTGAAGTGCTCACGAATAACTTGGATACGTGGAGCCAGCAAATACGTACATAATCTCGAGGAAAGAGATGTCTCTCACCAACCTAGCGCTGAATAGTCTCTATATTCCTCTATTACCTTCTGCCGAAAGCTCACAACATATATCCTTTCCCATGCCAGGGTAAACCAAATCTCCTATGCAATCCATATTCGAGTCCGCTGGTGCACACGCCTGATGGTCACTCCAACCATACTACCAAGAACATCTCTTAGATCCTATCGGATAACCCTTGTACCAAATAAGCACTTTTTGGCGCTCTAATCGAACCTTTCGTAAATCGTGACTGAACAACCTTCATGATCATACATCATTCAACACGATAGTGTCTTAATATATCTAACATACCCTACAGGAAATCACCGGCAACCTATAACCCCATTCCCTGCACTATGAGGCTCCTCACATGGTCTCTAGCCTTAGGGTAACGCCTAGTACAGCCCATACTTTGAACCACCCATGTCACCTTACACAGAGCTCTGTATGTAAGGGTTACAGTAGATTATATAGTCTCATTCGTGTGGGAGCCCGAAAAGATATCTATTAATAAAAAATTTTAACCCTGCTAATAATACAGCAAGCATATCACCCAAACAGATATATATAATACAGATGTTGGACCGGAAAGCCCTCTTGAAGAGAAAATAAAACGAAAGAAAGAAGAAAGACAACACTGGCAAAGAGATGAAGCAGTATAGAGGCATCGAAGATAATTCAGTGTATGGATATTATTGAGCCGGTACGCAGTAAGGGCACCTTGAGTGGTCGCAAATAGTGCATTCGTTGCAGGTCAAATGGGGATTAACTTCTGACCGACAAGAACAGCATATCCACCATCCGTTCATGCTAGGCCTGGAGGAATTTTGCGCGCGCTGGGGGGCTATCGTTACTTGTGTCATAGTTGAGGTAGTAGGAGTAGGGGGCGGTAGCTGATAGAGTACTGAGTTCGGTGGACTGGTTTAGAAGGGAGAGCTCTAATGTGTATTAGGTTATAGGTGAGTCGAGAGTATAGAATGGGTTGGCTACCGGCTGAGAGGAGGTAATATCTATAATGTGATACTGCCTTGATTTGCGATTAGATATGTAGGAAGGGTTATGGATCACTTGGTTTGGAATCCGCTACAAATCGATTTTCTGGTGGCACGATGAATAAAATGATTTCGGTCGATTTGAACGGTTTTATATATCCTCAAACCGAGGGAGGTGAAGCGTTGTGTGTTGCCCTTCCGAACTGTTTAACCACGGGTATGGGAGTAAGGCACGAACCCGAATCCTGCTGCCAGCTTGCCCCTACCACAGCATTCCCGTTGGATCAAACAAGTCCCATTGGAGATAAATGTTATTGTTGATGCCCAGTATCTTGGGCCCGGGCCATGGCTTAGATTGTGCCTGAGTACCTGGGAATCAATGAGATCGTGAAATATAAATGAGGCCTCAAGACTGAAAAGTTTAATGTCATCAGGGATTTGGCCCTTTTCACACCCAAGCACTTGCTAAGCCAGGGGTAACGGAGTGCAAGTGCCTTCAGCAGGTACGGCACATGACTAGTACGGTCACCCTTAGCCCTAAATATGGGCGATTGAGTCACGGACTTGCATGATCTTGGCTTTGAACCCCCCCCCCCCCAGGGCACATCCGTGGCTGAGTAGGTCTGTGGCTTGTGTTCAGTGTCAGTATGTAACTGCTGTATATCATTTGATTTTCTTTATTTCCCGAGCTTGCTTTCTGGAAAGCTAGTTTTGATCGTGAAAGCGTCGCCCACACCATACACCTAACATTCTAGAGCGAGGCAGTGCATGAATCAATCAGGTTGCATGCAGGTAGACACTGATAACCAGCGGCTTAATGGTGGTATCTAGATGATAGCGACAATACGATTTGGTAGAAAAGGTCCATAGGAGATTCTAATGCATTAGGGCGGTAAGTCGTGCAGGTGCACAAAATCGATATGCCTTGCTGGCGTGCGATGGACAGATCCTCTAACAACGGCTTCAGTTGTTTACCCTGATAGGGCGTTTCATCAATTTCCTATCCCGTGTCAGAAGTGTTATAGATTCACTCAAGAATGTAACCTGGTCGCAACTAAACCCCCATCACCCATGTTGCACACCCCGGTTATGGGGATGGGAAGTTTACCATGCCAACAGGTGAAGTTAAAAGAAATCCCGCAAACCGGTTACTCGGCCGGTGAAGCGTATGACAGCCAGAGGCGAGTGGAAAAGTGAAGCAGACGAGTGGGGAACGGAGAGTGAAGGTTGTTTCAAGGCGCTTGATGCCCGAGAATCATCATGACCAGGCAAATGAATACCAATGGTTCTCCACTACCATTCGGGCGTTCTGGCGATGAGACGGGAGGTGCCCGGTTGCCCGTGCTGAGCTGAGCCTTGAGCAGGCCCTAACCACCTGCAACACAATAGGACCGATCCACGCGCAGACTCGCTTTCATGGCTGCGGAATACCAACACGAGCAATTCGTATTGCCTATAGATTGACAGTAGCAATGTCTGCATCCAAAGGTACGGGCCGTACACACGCTTTCTTGGAAACATTCTTCTAGAAATTCCGTGACTCCACTCCCGGGGTTCCTTAATTCTACAGCATGCTTAGGCTGACTGTCGGCTCTAGATGAACCCACATTGAGATCCCGAGTGGCAGTACATTCCATTGGATGATGTCATTGATGCGGTGCTTCGTCCAGCACTAGTCGCAATGCTCACCCGACGCATCGCTTGGCGACGACGGAAGGTGGAAAAGGTGGATACCGAGAGCGGGTGATTCGCCTACTGACACCTAGGCAAACGGGGACTTGGTCCCCCCGAATCAAAACTGAGAGATAATGACGCCGCCGGAGGATATGAAGCATGGACGACAAACTGCAACACCATCGTATAGGTCAGGAGCCACTAGTGCCACTGTATCACTACGGTTAAAAGCGGAGGGGCAGTGGAGACAAAAGACAATCTTGAGGTTGAAGCCCGCTTGATCTACCATCGTCACTGCCATTTAGGGAAGAATTGAGACTGGTGTGGAAAGGACTGCCGAAAGTGAGGCCTTGTGATACCTTCTATCCGAGTCATGCCCTGAGGCTCTTCTTTGTCTCTGGCGGCATTGATCCGAATGGTTGGTTGAAGCAGAGCGATTGAGTTGCGGAAAAAGGATAGAGAGACGGATTCGAGGGGGCGTGACCATGGAATATGCAAACATGCAAACGCACCCAAGGGAACGGGAGCGGGCCCAACATGCCAACACCCATGGTTAATACTTTTTCTTCCAGAACATCCCCCAGACTCTATCCATACCTACAATGTAATAGCATGAATGTCACGAACCCCCTGATACTGCTCCTCTTTCGCTTCAAACATTAAACGAATCATATCGGTCTAATAAAGGGAGCCCTGCTGGGGCGAAATACGCGATTCTTACAGGAGGCAATCTGACTTTACTAATTAGCTAAGCTGGTTGGTGTTCCACCGCGGTGATCCATGCCATCATTAGGTGGTTTCCGACCGTTTTTAGTGCACTTTTGAGGGCCCTCTTTCGTCACAGCCCAAGACTATCATTATTATTCTTCGTCTTTCTGCTCAATCACCATTCTGATTGTAGACTTTGTTCTCATTATCTCGCTTGCTCGCTTGCTCCTCATTGAAAGAAATCCCTGTGATCCACTGTCAATTTCCCTGTCCATTGTGTCTTGGGCTACAATAAATATCGCTGTCTTTCCGCTCGTCCTATTCTTGTCTCTCTTGTGGCCTGCGAGATCAGGCATCCTTTCGGCTTCTATCAATAGCTCCTTTTTCTTTTTGCCCCTCAGCCTTAACTTCAGTGATTCGACTACTTTCTGGCCTGGTGCCCAAATATTCTTTTTTCTTCCTGACTGCGGAATTCTTCCCCAACTTTCTTTCTTTCCATGCAACTACCTTTGCTCATCACTTCTGATTTGTCTTCTATAATTTTTGACGTCTCATTTACAAAGCTTATCCCAGTGCTTTGTCTTCTTTGAAATCAGACACATTCTCTCCGCATTTTTTTCGATCGGACTTTTGTCTGCCGCAGTCCATTGTCTGTAAGGGATTTTAAAAGAGCCCTACTGCAAATTACCGGCCCATGTCTCCTAGCGGTCCACGTATGATTGATCCCATGCGAGCCTCCACCGGAACGGTGCAGCTCAGCTCGTCTTTTGAACCATCCTCCGCTAGTCGCTCCGGATACCCGGGCCACCCATCCAGCGCGCCTTATGTGGTGACAGCATATGACCCCCGATACTTCCGGGAAGGAGGACTAGAAGCCCGGCCGGTTTCTTCCAAAACCTATCGAGAAGCTGGCCACTCAACTAAGCTGCGAACCGAGTATGCGGTTCGTCCAAGACAGCGGAGTAGCACCACCTCCGCTGCAGACACTCATTTGACTCCCGGCCGGCTTCATGGACCCAGAGCTCCCCCTGTGGTAACATCTAGCTATCGCCGTTCCCCCAGCCCTCTTACAAACCAGGACCGTTGCCTGATGCCTTCCTCTTCCTCTCGACGCCACCGGCGCCACCCTCTCTCAGTCTCTCATATCGATTATGCCAGTGACACAGGGCGACTGAGCCCGAATAATCGCGCGATACGGTCTCCAATAACCCCCCACGGTGCCTATAGAGAGCATGACTCCCATAGGCGCTCGCGATATCCGCCTGCCGGGGGTCTTCGCAAGGGGGAGGACATTGACGATTACGATGCTTACTCCTATACCAATCCGCGGGAGCAGTTTGAAAAAGACTCTGCAGCACGATTGCGCCACCATCGGGGCATATATAGTAGGGAGAGACCCCTGAGCTTGACCGGGGTCGACGATCATCAATTAATACCCAGGAAGGAGGCCCGTTCTGCAAGACCTCCTCCATCTACACGAGGTTTTGATAGACTCGAGTGGGATCCACGGGTGCGGAGCTCAACTCAGAGCTACGCCGATAGCGACATTGACACTACCAGTGCACGCCGCCGGCACAGACACCGAAATCCGGTTTCTTTACACCAGGAAGCGGATGAAGGGTATTCCTCATACAGGAGTGATTACGAGGATGTCCATCGTCGCCGACACCGGCATCGCCGGCATGATGACGAGCGGAATAGTCGACAGTCTCATGGCAATGGAGCCTCAAGGAACTCCATCGCCCAGGATCCCGCTGCCCAAGGGTCTAGTACTGGGCTGGGAACGGCTGTTCTAGGCAGTGTACATGACGATTATGATCCATCTCCACGAGCCGAGCGCCATCGGTCCCATGACCACGAGCATCGAGGACGTCATGGTCGACCACAAAGGCCGCTGAGACGCTCCGTCGAGAGCGATTCTGACGCATACACATCGGATGAGGACCTGAGGAAATATAGGCGTGAAGCGTCGGCCCGCCGGCACCCCAACGGGTCTGATGATTCTACAGGCAACAGTGACCGGCCCTCTCGACACCTAACGGTTGAGCGTCCTCCACGGCGCCGATCACACTCTCGACATCGTCCACTGGATAGCCCTGCCACAAAGGAAGCGAACCAGCTAGAAGATAAACTATCCGAATCTACGACCTCGCGAGACACTGATACTCCTCCGAAAGGTATTCTCAAGACTCCTACAGACAAATTTCCAGAAGAACCTAACCCCGTGCGGGAAGGGGTGGCGCCTTTGAAAGATGCCCATAAAAAAGGAATCCCTCCTGGGGCGAGGTGGACTAAAGTTGACCGCCGGCTGGTCAACCCTGCCGCCCTAGAAGCCGGCCGTGAGCGCTTTGAGGAACGGTCGGATTACGTAATTGTCTTGAGGGTATTGTCCAAGGAAGAAATCCAAGCGTACGCAGTCAAGACGCAAGAGATACGAGGTATGCATGGCCCAAAAATTTCCCAACTTTGTTTGTTTGATACTGACCCTGTACATAGATGCTCGCTATCGTGAATATGTTCAGGAGCGTCGCCGGCGACGAGAGGAAGACCGGCGACGTGGCCGTGCGGTAGATGACTTTTCAAGCGACGACGAAGAGGACGATGATGATTCGCCTCTGGCAATCGAGGACAAGCCGGTAGAGTCGAAACCACTAAGCAAGGTGGTAGAGCCTGCAAAATCGGCAGCATGATGAGAACGACCTCAATGATTTTGGCCCTTGATTTCATCCATACTATTCATTTTTTGTTGTCTGATATTTAGATGCTTTGATATGCACTGTACTGTACGAATGAAGCCATTGACGTGTAAGAGATGACGACTTGGATACATATTGGTATTGTGGACGAATACAGCATGAAGCATGCAATGTGTTGTTGATCGTGTTATGCATTGTTCCTACGAAGAGTGAAGCAATCAATCAGGCTAGTATTTGCTGTATTGACTATATGCTGACTGTTATTTATTGCATCGTTGTATCCATCTCCTCGGTTATGCCGTTCACAAGCAAACATAGAAGACAACCAATTAACAACGAGCTAAGAAGGTTTGCGAGTCTCCTGACTACTCGTATGTCCAAGCTGAGTTATGCTGTACAACCTGGGCCATAATTTGACTGGCTAATGATACGAGATCCAGAAGATAGGCAAGCTCCAACAGATAGGTTGTAGGATGTTGTGTCCAACGAGGGGCCGGATTGGGTCTTTTTGCAGAGCAGTTGACAAGTGACCTACGGACCGACCGACTTCCTTGACTCCGTTCTTGTTTGGAATTTAGTTGTTATTCACTTTTTTTTCCCTTCTCATTTTCCAATATGCATAATACCCCTATAGATTCAATTCCGAAGGCGGCCACGTCTCTCACAAGCCAATTCGAACATATTTCCAAGTCAGTGAGATAGATGACCGGTAAGCCCTATATTTCGATCAGCATCGGACGTCGCATCGCCCGTATTTAGCTTCCTTTCTAGTTAAACTCTAGAGATCCTATAGGCGCATCCTAACGCAACTCTCCCGCAGCGGATGAACATGTTTTCATCGCACGCACGTCTACAAGGAATCGACGGGAAGACATGGGTCCCTTGATCCTTTCATTTGTCAACCGTTGAATTATTTTTCTTTTCCTTTTTTAATTCCTATCATTATTATTTCCTGCCACCTGTCAAGACATAAGAAACAAGAAACAAAATTATTATGAGGTATATTCCCCGTCCTCTCAATTGGAGGGTAGGACAATGGCGTTTATTAGGTACTGAATCTCATCTATTTTTCCCCATGTATAGAACCCTCCCCTCTCCAATATCCCAGTACCATTATAGGATGACGGAAAACAACAACTTCTTGAAATGTTGTGGCGTCGAAGCCACTTTCGTTCAGCGTCACCCATCCCAAGTCTCGTTTCAAATTTTTCGGATTGGGGGTTTTGGAAAAGCAAAACAAACATGCTGTGTCTAGGAGTTAAATCCCGAGTCTCCGAGGATCGTTGCATTTACCAAGACCACTAGTATCCGGATGACGAAAGATGGTGGTGAATAACCCCCCAATCATATCTGGGAACCACGACGAGTATTGTTGGATGTTTTGCCTGGCGGTAAATCCTTTCGGGTTATCGGGATGAGTCGATTTGCCTGGTGAAAGACGAAGAAAAGAATATTATTCTGATTAATCCACACCACTTGTTTTTTGCTTTTCCTACAGAGTGTGTATGTATATTCCGGGATGGGTAGTGATAAGCATAATACTAGTGATATAGTAGGTTTTCCACCGGACGAGGGTATTGGGTATCATTGTTGGGGGAATTGTTGTCTATGGCACGATAATACTGTACTTGGCTTATCTACTGGTTGATGGTGGCAATGGGCATGGATATCTCTTCCTAGAATTGGGAACGACAGGACCCAGCCTCTCTCAGGTGATGCCTGAGAGGCAAAGGTGTTGTCGTTGAATTACTCCAACGCTTCTGCATCTCAAGAGATGGGGTAAAAAGTTAACCAGTCGCGAACTTTTACACTGCTCACATTGGTAGACCTGTCGGCGAATATTCTTAAACTTTGATGCGTTACTCTTCCGTAAGGATTTTGTGTTTATTTATTTATAATTATATTTATTTATTTTTTTTCTCTCTCTTATTTTTCTCTCGCGCTTCTAAACCTATGAGCTGACATATTCAACATCGGAACATACTTCCCCTACCCCCCTCTACAACCTGCCTGGATGACCTCAGGATATTCCATCCTGCCCTGTTAGGTAGCAGTTAGTCCAAACCTGTCTTAGCCAGTCTCTCTCTGTCATGTAACTCCGCGGTAAATTTCAAGGGCCTCGGGATGTCCACCTCTCGCTCCTGGGCGCCCGCTAATCACCCGCTGCTAGTTCGCTTTGGTGTCAATGCGAAGGGACCCAAGGATGAAACATGAACATGGTCTTTAATTGGACCTGATCGATTATAATTTCCTGAATCCGCATAACCTCCCACTCGTCCGTACGGTACCTCAGAAAGTGCAGCTTGCGTTTTTACTATTGAAATCCCCAATACCTGCCGAACAAATGCATTATTTTTTATTTTTTTTATTTTTATTTTTTTTTCCTGTCTTCTCTTTCTCCATCTTGATGGGCCAATCGATCATTGACTATTGTAAACCTTGTAAGGGCAACGACATATTATAGACAGCGATACGGTATTAATGGCAGGCATCGGTAATTAGCAAACGAGTCAGTTAGATTAAGACCGTCGGTCCCTGTGTGCGACGTGCGGAGGAAGAATCCGCCAAGAGCATGATGTCTGCAGCTGCCCTAACTTTTCTTTTTCCTGTTTTTTTGGGGGGGTCAATTCATACCTATGACAAGCTACAACATAGCAAACCAACTACCTGAATTTCTGGATTCTTAGACAAACTCACCCATGTCATCGCCTAGAAATAATCTAATGGCGCGCGTAGTTTAGTATGTACTTAGTTATACCTTTTCTCTGTAACTATGGGGCCCAGAATGACTTCCGTCCCTTGTCTCTCGCCGGGTGGTGGGGCCGGAGGATACCGGTTGCCTTTAGGTACTTAGTTGATTGAGACAGGCCCTGGGGGCTCGGATCACATGTTCTTCCGGGGCTAGAATCTAACTGGTTATTCATTTGTTGTTTGTTTGTATCACCTGGAAAGGAAGACCTAGGCCGCTATTAGGGTGAGTAGAGTAGTATCACTCTAATTGATTGTTCGAGTCCAGTCCCCCAGTATGGCCCCTTCTGCTCCTGCGGAGACAACCGGGGCATACGTATCGTGCCTTCAATAAGAATAACTAGATTTAGTAATTTAAATTGACCACAAATAACGTTTGATTAGGTGGCGCCGCAGCAAACTTATAGATTGTCCGGTAGAATATCGGCCTTTTCCGGATCACGGGCGAGAGAACCAGAAACCCCAAACAATGGTTAATAAAGAGAAAAGAACTATAACATACGTCCGCTAACCACTCTAATGTTTTAGTCTGCTAAGTGATGGATACTCTTGTTTGACCGGGCTTTCCGAGCTTCGGTCTTAAGGTAGGTTGGTCTGAGAAGGTAGGTTTACCTGCCACCAACCTTAATAGGGTAAGAGGCTCTTTGGCCCGTGTTCCAGTTGCATACCTGGACTGGATCTGCTCAGTGCGGAGAAAAAATAATAATCCTAATAATAATAATGCTACCGAAGAATATAGTAAGTCCACTTTACCCAGTCATCCCACCCCCCTCTTTTTCTGTTGAGTGGTTGGTTGGTCAGTTAGTGTGCAATCACTGATTTATCAGCCTTCCTTTATTTAGTCTTATTCATCTATTTTGCACCTAGTTTTTAGCTATGTAGCATCACGACACCTCCATCGTACGCATGAGATGTGCTAGTCTTAAGCGTCATTAATATTGACATGGCCACAGGAAGCTGGCTAGGGAATTCAGTAATGACCTTTTCAGGTAATCCGCCCAGATGAAGTATGGATTAGCAACAAGGTTGTATGACACCTAAGAGGTGATTTGCGCATGATGAATTCCGTAACAGGGGGATAAAAAAGTACCAGGCAAATCAAGCACGAGTGTACAAAAGTACAAGGTGGATAGGAACGTGGGAGACAAGAGCTGAAGTGGAGATTCGTTTGCTCAATTGCTCCCAGCTTCCCTTGACTAGCGGGGATGATCACACAGACCGGGTTTATCGCGCGCGCGTGCATTTGGATACGTAGTCTACCTCCAGAATGGGGAATCAAATGTCGGTACTAACCGGCCTGTCGAGACCTAGACTGCTCTGCTACTGTCAGTAGCTTCTGTTTTTTTTAGAAGAGAAAATTGAGCTAGTGCTATCATAGTAGGTTGAAATGATGTTCTTTTCGGGTATCTACCACGGAAATCTCCCTCAGATGTCTTGAATATCCGAAATTAGACCATCGCATCCGACCATGGTTTGATATTTCAAATCAGGGTCCCATGGTTGAAGGGTAACAAATAATAGGATAGTCATATAATGGCGTTGGATGTTCACTAGTAGCTTCTTTTCTTTGTCACCGAACGTTGGGGGAACTTAAATCGCCTGTTGAGCCAAGGTTAAAGCGAAAGCTAGTCGATGTTAGGGCTACGGGGCCACTAAGACTCAAGAGCGAAAATAGGATGCCAAGGAACGGCCAGAAGATCAAGATTTCCTTCTCGCTAGCGCCTTGGTGGTCAGTGGATGGGCCTGCGGAGCTTTTCCCATTCCCTAACAGAACTCTTTGGAGTTAGTGTATACGGATGAGTAAGGGAGCAGAGGGCACCCGAGTTAATTGATTGCAGGAGTATAACCTCGCTCGAGGTAGCGTTTGTGATTTGTCCCACCGGCGTATTAGTTATTATAGAGCAACGGTGCAATAATGGTAATCACCTTGATTAGATCCGCGGAGAGGTTCGGATTAGGCTATCATGGAACAGTCTCGCCTGTGTGGAATAATTGCTCTACTAAGAGATTTACCATCTCCGAGGACGAGTCGGAGACTCTCTGGATGGGAGAGTGGGTTACGTATGATGCTAATGGTTCCGACGGGAGTAGACTCGATAACGGTGGAGACGACTGCGGGGCTGCATTTGGAACGATTATATGGAGAGATACAACGCTGGCTAAGTTTTTTGTCTCTAGTGATATTCCGTACGGAGGATGCCTAATGGAGACGGGGAGGACCTTAGCTGGAGATCTTGGTTCTAGCGTTATTATTAGAGATTGCTATAGATGATCCATTAAGGAGACTGATTGTGATTGCATGACATCTGTATTAACCATATTATGTTGGTGAGGAGCATCAGGGCTGAAACCGACAAGGCAGTTTTGAGACTGATTTCCCCTTACACTGTGAAACACTATATTGCCTAATAGATCATCAAGATGAGCGTTTGAAGTACTGTGTAGGAAAAGTGGTCCCTATCGGGTCCCTTTGTCCCATTCTAATATCGTTGTTCTTTTGATCGGGGATTGTTATTAATATTATCCGTATTGATAGTTAAGCAAAATCTGATGTGCATGACACCCCCCGGTTGCTGATCACCACCTAAAGCATTCTAGTTGTGCTAGGGAAATTGAGAAAAAGTTAAAAAAAGAAAATGATCACAACAGTAATAATCATGTAATAATAAAAATAGTTGACTGGATTAAAGGGAGTTTTATTGTTTAGGTGCTTTGGTGTTTTAAGTTTCTTAACAGTTAATGTTTTCCTTTTTTTTTTTTTTTT